>CAEFZP010001363.1:20000-29751 GCA_903064625.1 Mallotus villosus | reverse complement strand
GCAACGCTCGTAAGAACACTCCCCTCAGGGAGAGAGGACCGTCCAGGGAACAGCTCAGCAGGAAATGTCCACCTCTCTTACTCCTGAAAAGCTGGAACGAACACAATGGCCGCCTGATGACATGGTTCGGGTCTGGTTCGACAAGGTGTCATTTTGCCACTGACACTTTCCTGCTCTCAGTCTACGGGGCTCTTTTGATGCTAGCGGACGCTCGCAACAGGGCGCCTGGCAACAGGGCGCCTGGATACCTGTGAAGCCGTCAATCACAGTAATCAGTAGGGTTGGACTGGGGAGTTGGGACTCCATGTGTTGAAAGTCCCACGGAGAGAGAGACACACCACACACACACAAAGAAAAAGGTTGGACGGAACCTTGAACGTTCCCAGGGAGACTGTGGAACCTGGTTGTTAGCATAGCGGACTGCCTCCCTAGGCAACCGGACTGCCTCCCTAGGCAACAGGACTGCCTCCCTAGGCAACCAAGGCTGCTTGATTCCCAGAGCCAGCTGGAGGTGGGAGGTGGTGTTTGTCGTCTCTGCTAACACACGTTGCGTGTGTTTCCCTCATTCCCATTTTTGCTGACACACACACACACGTCTGGGGGCTGGCAGAGTGCTGGGTGGACCTACACACACCACACACACCTACACACACACACACACACACACACACAGGAACGCACGCACACACACACACACACCACACACACACACACACACACACCACACACACACACACCACACCACACACACACACACACACACACACACCCTGCGTCTGGCAGAGTGTTGGGTGGACCCTACAGGAAGCAGTGCCAGGTGAGAACAGGAGGCCGGTGTTTGGGTTAGACCTCAGACATCTCTGCTATGTCCTGACACAGGGCCAGAGACTACCGGCACCAGCGGGAGACGGGGGCTGGGGTAGAGGGCTGGGGGTCTGGGGGTAGAGGCTGGGGGTCCTGGGGGTAGAGGTCTGGGGGTAGAGGGCTGGGGTCTGGGGGTTAGAGGGCTGGGGGGTCTGGGGGTAGAGGGCTGGGGGTCTGGGGGTAGAGGGCTGGGGGTAGAGGGCTGGGGGTTTGGGGGTATAGGGCTGGGGGTCTGGGGTAGAGGGCTGGGGTCTGGGGGTAGAGGGCTGGGGTCTGGGGGTAGAGGCTGGGGGTCTGGGGGTAGAGGCTGGGGGTCTGGGGGTAGAGGGCTGGGGGTTAGGAGGGGTAGAGGGCTGGGGGTCTGGGGGTAGAGGGCTGGGGGGTCTGGGGGTAGAGGCTGGGGGTCTGGGGTAGAGGGCTGGGGTCTGGGGGTAGAGGGCTGGGGGTCTGGGGGTAGAGGGCTGGGGTGGTAGAGGGCTGGGGTCTGGGGGTAGAGGGCTGGGGGTCTGGGGGTAGAGGGCTGGGGTCTGGGGGTGAGAGGGCTGGGGGTTGGGGGTAGAGGGCTGGGGTCTGTGGGTAGAGGGCTGGGGGTCTGGGGGTAGAGGGCTGGGGGTCTGGGGGTAGAGGCTGGGGGTAGAGGGCTGGGGGTCTGGGTAGAGGGCTGGGGGGCTGGGGGTAGAGGGCTGGGGTCTGGGGTAGAGGGCTGGGGTCTGGGGGTAGAGGGCTGGGGTCTGGGGGTAGAGGGCTGGGGGTCTGGGGTAGAGGCTGGGGGTAGAGGGCTGGGTGGCTGGGGGTAGAGGGCTGGGGGGCTGGGGGTAGAGGGCTGGGGGTCTGGGGGTAGAGGGCTGGGGGTCTGGGGTAGAGGTCTGGGGGTAGAGGGGCTGGGGTCTGGGGGTAGAGGCTGGGGGTCTGGGTGTAGAGGCTGGGGGTCTGGGGGTAGAGGTCTGGGGGTAGAGGGCTGGGGGTTTGGGGGTAGAGGGCTGGGGTCTGGGGGTAGAGGGCTGGGGGTCTGGGGGTAGAGGGCTGGGGTCTGGGGGTGAGAGGGCTGGGGTCTGGGGGTAGAGGCTGGGGTCTGGGGTAGAGGGCTGGGGTCTGGGGTAGAGGGCTGGGGGTAGAGGGCTGGGGTCTGGGGGTAGAGGGCTGGGGGTTAGGAGGGTAGAGGGCTGGGGGTCTGGGGGTAGAGGGCTGGGGGTTAGGAGGGTAGAGGGCTGGGGGTCTGGGGGTAGAGGGCTGGGGGTTAGGAGGGGTAGAGGGCTGGGGGTCGGTAGATGGGCTGGGGGTTGGGGGTGTAGAGGGCTGGGGGTCTGGGGGTAGAGGGCTGGGGTCTGGGGGGTAGAGGGCTGGGGTCTGGGGAAGAGGGCTGGGGTCTGGGGGTAGAGGGCTGGGGTCTGGAGAAGAGGCTGTGGGTCTGGGGGTAGAGGCTGGGGGTCTGGGGGTACAGGGCTGGGGGTTAGGAGGGGTAGAGGGCTGGGGGTTAGGAGGGTAGAGGCTGGGGGTCTGGGGTAGAGGGCTGGGGGTCTTTGCGCTGCGCCCTGCTACTCACACAGTGCCCTGGAGTCTCTGCTCCCACCTGCTGGATGCTGC
Organism: Mallotus villosus; assembly: GCA_903064625.1. Classification (NCBI taxonomy): domain Eukaryota; kingdom Metazoa; phylum Chordata; class Actinopteri; order Osmeriformes; family Salangidae; genus Mallotus; species Mallotus villosus. Next base: position 27,303 of record CAEFZP010001363.1, on the reverse strand, counting down.
GCTGAGCTGTGCTTCTCTTTCACAACATTCTGACTGGATTCCTGACAATTTTTTCACACTGACAACCTCCCAACAAGACCACCCATGGCCGTGTCGACCTTCACGACAGGAGGCCTGAGACGCATTTGTGTGCGATTAGTATCTGGGCTCGCGGGCAGCGAGCAATTGACTTGCTGACCACACCCTCGCCCCTCGCCGAGGACGATGAAGACAAAGCGCATCTGTCACTCTCCTCCTCAGACCACATGCAAACAGAGATACACATCGCTCTACGGAGACGGACGAACAGCAGGCGGGATGACAGAGAAGCGATGAGACAAGATTGGAGGGGAGGGGGATGGTGGGAGGGGGAGGAGGGGAGGGGGGAGGAGGAGGAGGAGGAGGGTGGGTTCGCTAGGGCTTTTCCTTTCTTTTTCTTTCTGTTCTTTGTCCTTTCTTTTTCTTCTATTTTCTTCGTTTTCTTTTTTTTTTTCGCAGTCCGTTTAGTTCATTGTTCCCTTCTTTCTTGTTCTCGGAATTTTGCTGTGTTCTTCAAGTTTGTTTTGGTTCTCAATTTTCTTTCTATACGTCTCTCTGCCCTTCTCTTTTATTTTCTTCTTGTTGTTTTTTGTTTTTTTTTTTCGCCCTTCTTCCCTCCTTACCCTTCTTATACTCATTCCCTTCTTCGCTCTTCTACTGCGGCTTACTTCTACGCCTTCATACGTATCTGCTCCACATGCTCGATGACGTTGGTGGTGTAGATGTCGTTGAGGGTTGATGCGTCTGTCACGGCGCTCACTCACGCCTCGATACTGGTTCAGGAGCCAGGTACCAGCAGTTCACAGACGACAGCAGATGCTGTCTTTTCTAGAAAACACGAGAAAGAGAGAGGACAAGAGTCCGGACGCAGGGCGTGCATAATGATCATCGCGATTACGTTGTTCTGTCGTGTGTTCCGCACGCGTGTATTTATGAGCTTTACACACTTTCACCTGAGGAACCCAGGGCTGTTGCTAGCCCTTCACCCACCTCCTATACAGCTCTTATACCCTATCTCTCCACCTCCTGCCTCTAACACCCAAACAACCCCTCCTCACCGCCCTCCATCTCTTCTAAACCCTCTCGCTTCTCCCTACGTTAACCCTTCCCTCCCTACCATCGCATTCCTCCTTACCCTTACACCCCCCTCCTCTGTCATCGTCTTCTCTGTCATACAGATCTACCAACAGTCGGGTCTCGAGACAATACTCATCGAATAGGGATACACATCCCATTTCCTTTACCTACCACTCTACAACCCTCTCTCCCTAAACCTTCCGTCCTCTTTCAAACCCCTCCTCTCCCTCTCTTCTACCCTCTCTCTCCATACCTTCACTGCCCTCTACAACCCCTCCTCTCCAGCTCTTCTAATCCTATCCACTCTTCTTCCTCTCTCTCCCTACCTTCCTGCCTAACAACCATCCGTCTTCTCCCTCTCAATCAGTACATCAACCAACCAACCATCGCACATCCATCCAACACACCCTTCCTTTAATCCTCCCTTTACGCACAGGCCAACACACAAGCACCTTTCACTTCCTCTCCCTAATCTCATCAGACAGAACATCTATCTCTTCATTCCTTAACGCTGAAAAACATAATACCCTACATCCATGGACTCTGAATGCAACCAATCACCTCACAACCCCCACCTCATCAACACCCAAAACACACACACACACACACACACCCCCACACAACACACACACCCACACACACCAACCCCCCTTTTTTACACACACACATATACACCCACAAAACTATCACCCACATCCCCCTTACATACACATTCACACCCTTTCATTACAACACACTTCACCCAACACTCCACCCCCTTTCAGAAACTATACATAATCCCTCAACTAGGACTCATTTGATTGCCGAGCATGGCAGAAGAGCAGTGATGAGAGCATGCGGAGTTTAATTTGAGTTGAGAGAGAGCCGTAGGGAAGAGCAGGATGAGGGGCAGAGCATAGGGAGGAGAAGAGGAGGGAGGAGCAGGAGAAGAGCGAGGAGAGCGGGAGGGGAAGAGCGGATTAGGGTAAGGTAGCATTTCGGAGAACGAGTATGGCAGAGCGGTGAGGTGACAGAGCGTTTGCGGATGGGAAGAGCGGCGTGTGACTATCAGGAGTTGGAGAGCAGATTGGGGATGCGTGGACCGTGCTACTTTAGCTTTACTCATCTCGCGCTCGCTCTTGTTATCTTCCCTGAGCCATTTGCACAACACAATTACTGCAGAGGTTATCGTGAGCGTGCAACAATCAAGGCCCTCGCTCCCTCAGACCGCTGATAACGCGAATGCTAATCATCTCTAATGAAGCTGATATCTGGCTGCACAACAGACCTCAAATCACACTATCACCCCTAACCCAACTAACCATCCAATCCCCCCCCACGACAACCCACCCCAAACAAACACCCCTGAACCCTCTATCTAACCCCCAGCTAAACAACCACGACAGACCTCACTCGCTCACCCCACAACAACACTCCCACTACGACATCCTGACTCTATAGCTTAACCCCATCTACACCACAATCCTCCAACCAAACCCACACGACAGCACTCTTAGCTAAAACCCCAGCTAACACACCAACCCACCACACACCACCCCACACACCACACACCCACCACAACCCCACAACCACACCACACACACCACACACATCCGAACACGACAAGCCCACCTTAGCTTACAACCCAGCCAACACACCCCGACCACGACAGCCTGACTCTTAGCTGCTAACTCGAACCGCTCACACCCCAGCTAACACATCCGACTACGACAGCCCTGACTCTTAGCTTAACCCCAGCTAACACATCCGACCACGACAGCCTGACTCTTAGCTTAACACCCCAGCTAACACGCCACATCCGACTACGACAGCCTGACTCTTAGCTTAACCCCAGCTAACACATCCGACCACGACAGCCTGACTCTTAGCTTAACCCCAGCTAACACATCCGACCACGACAGCCTGACTCTTAGCTTAACCCCAGCTAACACATCCGACCACGACAGCCTGACTCTTAGCTTAACCCCAGCTAACACATCCGACCACGACAGCCTGACTCTTAGCTTAACCCCAGCTAACACATCCGACCACGACAGCCTGACTCTTAGCTTAACCCCAGCTAACACATCCGACCACGACAGCCTGACTCTTAGCTTAACCCCAGCTAACACATCCGACCACGACAGCCTGACTCTTAGCTTAACCCCAGCTAACACATCCGACCACGACAGCCTGACTCTTAGCTTAACCCCAGCTAACGCATCCGACCACGACAGCCTGACTCTTAGCTTAACCCCAGCTAACGCATCCGACTACGACAGCCTGACTCTTAGCTTAACCCCAGCTAACGCATCCGACCACGACAGCCTGACTCTTAGCTTAACCCCAGCTAACGCATCCGACTACGACAGCCTGACTCTTAGCTTAACCCCAGCTAACGCATCCGACCACGACAGCCTGACTCTTAGCTTAACCCCAGCTAACGCATCCGACCACGACAGCCTGACTCTTAGCTTAACCCCAGCTAACACATCCGACCACGACAGCCTGACTCTTAGCTTAACCCCAGCTAACACATCCGACTACGACAGCCTGACTTTGTACCACAGCAGGGGTCTACAGCGTAGCTACTACATGCAGTGCAGTAGTACACCTTGTACTGTAGCTACTACATGCAGTGCACTGTAGCTACTACATGCAGTGCAGTAGTACACCTTGTACTGTAGCTACTACATGCAGTGCACTGTAGCTAGTACATGCAGTGCAGTAGTACACCTTGTACTGTAGCTACTACATGCAGTGCAGTAGTACACCTTGTACTGTAGCTACTACATGCAGTGCACTGTAGCTAGTTCATGCAGTGCACTGTAGCTAGTACATGCAGTGCAGTAGTACATCTTGTATTGTAGCGAACCCTTTAAGCTACAGACCAGATGGATTCAACGCACAATAGGCTTTCAGCTAATGGCAATCGTTGGATCTTAGCATCGCTTGAAAGGTGCTCAAGCTAATCACAGAATGATATCACGACTAACCATTTTGCTAGCTAGTTAGCAAGGTCACACCTCTGCATGCCTTTTCTCTGTTGGGCAGTGACAGCCAGCAGGTCTGATATCAAGTTCAGCTGAATATGTCCAGCTTCCTGTTTGGAAATGATGAGAATTGAGACAAACGATCGACTTTTGTAAGTGAGGGAAACTTGGAAGATATTTGACAGAAAAGAACTACAAATCCCACTTATCGGAAGGGGCTGCAGGCCAGTCTGACAAGCAAGAGGTCACTGGTAACAATGGAATGATTAAATTCAAACCTCTGTTGCTATGGTAAAGCGATTAACTGTCACGAAGTAAATCGAGGAAGTGAGCGCTCTGGGTGTTCTCACAATAGAACACCCAATTGTGGGACAATGTTCTCTCTCTCTCTTTCTCTATCTCTCTCTTTCTTTCTCTCCCCCTCTCTCTTTCTATTATGTCTTATTCACAATCCCCTCCCTCCCTCCCTCCCTCCCCCTCTCCCTCTCCCTCTCCCTCTCCCTCTCCCTCTCCCTCTCCCTCTCCTCTCCCTCTCCCTCTCCCTCTCCCCTCTCCCTCTCCCTCTCCCTCTCCCTCTCCCTCTCCCTCTCCCTCTCCCTCTCCCTCTCCCTCTCCCTCTCCCTCTCCCTCTCCCCTCTCCCTCTCTCCCTCTCCTCCCTCTCTCCCCTCTCTCCCTCTCTCCCTCTCTCCCTCCCTCTCCCTCTCCCTCTCCCTCTCCCCTCTCCCTCTCCCTCTCCCTCTCCCTCTCCCTCTCCCTCTCCCTCTCCCTCTCCCTCTCCCTCTCCCTCTCCCCTCCCTCCCTCTCCCTCTCCCTCGCCTCCCTCTCCCTCTCCCTCTCCCTCTCCCTCTCCCTCTCCCTCTCCCTCTCCCTCTCCCTCTCCCTCTCCCTCTCCCTCTCTCCCTCTCCCTCTCCCTCTCCCTCTCCCTCCCTCTCTCCCTCCCTGGTCACAGTCCCCTTCATGTGGCCTACTTCCTGTAGCTGCGGCTCTTGCGCTCGGTGCCCTATCAGCTGGGGGCGTGGTCTGACTCCTCTCTGTGTAATTGGTGTTTGTGGATAAGGAGCGCCCAGGGAACGGCCACCTCTATCCTAATCCCTCAGAGTGGCTCGAGATGGATAATCACTTCCTTAAACCCGACTGGAGAACTTTCTCTCCCGTTTCCCTCCACTTCCTCTCTCTGGGCCTTTTGTTTTGCCCTCTCCCTCTCCCTCTCCCTCTCCCTCTCCCTCTCCCTCTCCCTCTCCCTCTCCCTCTCCTCTCCCTCTCCCTCTCCCTCTCCCTCTCCCTCTCCCTCTCCCTCTCCCTCTCCCTCTCCCTCTCCCTCTCCCTCTCCCTCTCCCTTTTCATACATCATTAGCTTTAGCAGCACGTAGGTTTCAGCTGCAAACCGCAAGTCGCGTTACTGTGACATTCGAGGCGGTTTCATCGCTGACGCAAGAAACTGCAGGTGGAAACAAAACAGTGATGGGGACGAAAAGCCCTGAAACACACACACAAGAAACACACACGAGAAGCACACAAGAAACACACACAAGAAACACACACACATCTGAGAATCTTCCCAGGACTTGATAGGAAATCCCATTTCTTCCACAAATGGCAAAGTGACTCTGCTCAGCCTGGTATAAAGAATAAAAGTGCCAAACCAATCCTATTGTACTGCTTAGTAATGGATGAGGCCCCTAACTATGCTTAGTAATGGATGAGGCCCTAACTATGTATCAGTAGCCTACAACTGAAGTGCTAACGTGCTGTCTGAACACTAGCTGCTGGTAGACCTCCTCACAACCTCCTCACAACCTCCTCACAACCTCCTCACAACCTCCTCACAACCTCCTCACAACCTTCTCCTGAGGACGGAGAGGAAGGACACAGGCTCTCCTTTCCCCAGCTGTTGTCCTCATTTCACAGGAATTGGGAGCAGAAGGTGGGTAATTAGTGTGTGTGTGTGTGTGTGTGTGTGTGGTGTGCAAACATAGCTGGGTCACATCTCTGGGAGCGTAGTATTTTCACACAGTGCTGAACGTAGCTCACGGCGAGAAACGGCCGGGCACCAGACCATCCTGTGCCGGCTCCCTTTCTCCCCAGCACACAGCCCCCATCCTGGGCAAGAGACACCGGGGGCCTCCCCTGGCTCTTAGGCTCTCTGTCAACAACACTACGGGGGCCCGGTTCCCAGGCAGCGATCAAGCATTTTCTAGGACAACCAGACAATGTATGCTGACAGGCCCTTTGGTCTCGAGCAAGGCTTCCAGCAACTCTATAAAGCCCTCCCTGACTCCTTCTCGCCCCCCCTCCTCCCCTCCCCCCGGCCTCTCCCCCTCCTCCCTCCCCCTCCTCCCTCCCCCTCCTCCCTCCCCCTCCCCCAGCCTCCTCCCTCCCCCGGCCTCTCCCCCTCCTCCCTCCCCCGGCCTCCCCCCGACCTCTTCTCCGGCCTCCTGAGGGTGTGTGCGAGTGTGATGACAGCCTGTGGGGATCTGCTGAGGATCAGGAAAGTCCGTTTCCCCTGTGGCCCCTCCCCCTCCGCACATCATTATGGAGTCAGGTGTCAATAACACTGGCCCCTCCCCCCTCCTCACATCATTATGGAGTCAGGTGTCAATAACACGGACAGGACTGGAGGAGCAATGGTGTGCAAGCTGTGAGTGTGTGAGCGTGTGTGTGTGTGTGTGTGTGCATTCGGGAGGGCAGACGGCAACTCATAACATCCTACAGCATCTGCCTCCGAGTCTTTCACCCCTTTACTAATAAAATAAAGAAAGAGTACACATCGAGAGAGAGAGAAAGAGAGAGATATGGAGAGAGAGATATGGAGAGAGAGAGAGAGAGATAGAGATATGGAGAAGGAGCGAGAGAGAGAGAGCTATAGAGAGAGAGAGAGAGATGGAGAGAGAGAGATATGGAGAGAGAGAGAGAGAGAGAGAGATGCATGAAAAAGCACAATGAAAGATGTGTGTTTTCAAAACGTACTGTAAATCCTTTCATTCAAGGCCTGAAGGAGAGGGCCAAGCCTCTGCGTAACTCCGCCCCCTGAACAGCCGTAACTCCGCCCCCTGAACAGTCGTAACTCCGCCCCCTGAACAGCCGTAACTCCGCCCCCTGAACAGCCGTAACTCCGCCCCCTGAACAGCCGTAACTCCGCCCCCTGAACAGCCGTAACTCCGCCCCCTGAACAGACGTAACTCCGCCCCCTGAACAGACGTAACTCCGCCCCCTGGACAGCCATAACTCCGCCCC
>CAEFZP010001363.1:0-17500 GCA_903064625.1 Mallotus villosus | reverse complement strand
ACATGTTTCCTCTCAATACTGCATGAGCTGCTTTATAATGGCTTGGTTGCTTCTGATTACGTGTAATCCCCTGCACACACACACACACACACACACACAGACACAGACACACACACACCACACACACACACACACACACACACACACACACACACCACACACACACACACACACACACACACACACACACACACACACACACACACAGACACACAGACACACACACACACACACACACACAGACGGCGTGCGTCAACATCTAACGGTGTGTGATAAGAATCTCTATTTAATAATGAATCCCAAACAGCCTGCTCAATCAATACCCCGTTTTTCAAATCCAACTTTATTTGAACAGACATAGCAGGAGGAGCGGACACACATGGGGGGGTGAAGGTCAGATCGGGGGAAGGTCAGGAGGGGTGGATGTTGGGATCGAAGCAGATGGGGAAAAAAGAGACTTCGAAATGTGCTGTGAGACTCACTGGATGGGTCCTGGCCTCAGCGGCACAGGTTCGAATCCCGCCCAGGTACATTTCCTGTGTATCTCGAACTGTCTCGGGTGTGTGCTAGCGTGTGTGCGAGTGTGTGTGTGCGTGAGCGTGTGTGTGTGAGAGCGTGTGTATGCGCGAGCGTGTGTGTGCGTGAGCGTGTGTGTGTGCGAGCGTGTGTGTGCGTGAGCGTGTGTGTGGGAGCGTGTGTGTGTGCGTGAGCGTGTGTGTGTACGAGCGTGTGTGTGTGCGTGAGCATGTCTGTACGACATCTGATTGACAGAAGGGAACTGGAGCGTGAGGACAGCTCCTGCATAGTGATGTCACAAAGACGATGTGTGGGATCCCACGCCCTCTTCTTCCCCCTCCCCCCCTCCTCCCCACCCTCCACCCCCCCCTCCTTCCCACCAACCCACCTCCCCCCAAACTCAATTAATCTAACGAGAGCCTCTAAATCTGCATGCTGTGTCAGTGCAGCTCCAGCAGACTGACTGTCCCCAGCAGAGCCAGAGGCTGCAACACACTGACACTGAGCCTAGCACGGCTAACCTCCGTCACTGAGCCTAGCACGGCTAACACTGAGCCTAGCACGGCTAACACTGACACTGAGCCTAGCACGGCTAACACTGACACTGAGCCTAGCACGGCTAACACTGACACTGAGCCTAGCACGGCTAACACTGGCACTGAGCCTAGCACGGCTAACACTGGCACTGAGCCTAGCACGGCTAACACTGGCACTGAGCCTAGCACGGCTAACACTGACACTGAGCCTAGCACGGCTAACACTGACACTGAGCCTAGCACGGCTAACACTGACACTGAGCCTAGCACGGCTAACACTGACACTGAGCCTAGCACGGCTAACACTGACACTGAGCCTAGCACGGCTAACACTGACACTGAGCCTAGCACGGCTAACACTGACACTGAGCCTAGCACGGCTAACACTGACACTGAGCCTAGCACGGCTAACACTGGCACTGAGCCTAGCACGGCTAACACTGGCACTGAGCCTAGCACGGCTAACACTGACACTGAGCCTAGCACGGCTAACACTGACACTGAGCCTAGCACGGCTAACACTGACACTGAGCCTAGCTCAGGGGGGGGGGCTGGTGACCCGCCATCTTTCACAGCTCTGTTTTGGTTTCCCACAGTGCAGCGCTGGCAGCCAGGACGCGGTCACAGACGGGTTGCTAAGCAGCGAGGGAAGCCGTGCTGTGCCTGACCTATCCCAGCAGCCTTCCAACACACAGAGTACACAAACTGTACCTTATACACACACGTACACACACTAAACTCTAAACCAATCTACACAAACACACACAAACACTCTTTCTCCACCGGAGTCCTCATAGCGGTAATGAGGAGATGATTCCTGGGTTGGCATCAAATAACACAGTGTATATTTCTCAGAAGCTCTTTGCCGCAGAGTTCCGCACTACATGCAGCCACAGTTCTGTGATCCGCCAGAGAGCTGAGTCTAGCTAGGCTGGCTAGCTGTATATCTATCACTGGCAGCTTTCCCTGACAGGAGAACCGCCCATTGATCTAAAGGGGAGACTGGGTCATTAGCATGCAGAGATGGATACCCAGCTTGGGTGGGGCAACTGGTAGAGGACTGTGTTGGTGGAGGGCTGTGTTGATGGAGGGCTGTGTTGATGGAGGGCTGTGTTGTGGAGGACTGTGTTGGTGGAGGACTGTGTTGGTAGAGGGCTGTGTTGTGGAGGACTGTGTTGTGGAGGGTTGTGTTGGTGGAGGGCTGTGTTGTGGAGGGCTGTGTTGGTAAAGGGCTGTGTTGGTAGAGGACTGTGTTGGTAGAGGGCTGTGTTGGTAGAAGGCTGTGTTGGTGGAGGGCTGTGTTGTGGAGGACTGTGTTGGTGGAGGGCTGTGTTGGTAGAGGGCTGTGTTGGTAGAGGGCTGTGTTGTGGAGGACTGTGTTGGTAGAGGGCTGTGTTGGTAGAGGGCTGTGTTGGTGGAGGACTGTGTTGGTGGAGGACTGTGTTGGTAGAGGGCTGTGTTGTGGAGGACTGTGTTGGTAGAGGGATGTGTTGGTAGAGGACTGTGTTGGTGGAGGGCTGTGTTGTGGAGGGCTGTGTTGGTGGAGGGCTGTGTTGGTAGAGGGCTGTGTTGTGGAGGACTGTGTTGGTAGAGGGCTGTGTTGTGGAGGACTGTGTTGGTAGAGGGCTGTGTTGGTAGAGGGCTGTGTTGTGGAGGACTGTGTTGGTAGAGGGCTGTGTTGTGGAGGACTGTGTTGGTAGAGGGCTGTGTTGTGGAGGGCTGTGTTGGTAGAGGGCTGTGTTGTGGAGGCTGTGTTGGTAGACAGACAGAACATGCTAGAGACTGTGATTTACAGCAGGGGTGAGTCCTGGACAGCTTGAGGGGAGGGTGAGACAAAGGGAGGAGCAGCATGAGAACTGGGAGAAATAATGACTTGGCGAGCATGTATACATCTTTGTGTGTGTGTGTGTGTGTGTGTGTGTGTGTGTGTGTGTGTGTGTGTGTGTGTGTGTGTGTGTGTGTGTGTGTGTGTGTCTGCAACGATAACGACACACACATGTAGGAGCAAGTCTTATTGTCTCGTTCCCACACTTAATCTCACTGTTTTACACACACACACACACACAGACACACACACACACACACACAGACACACACACACCCACACACACACACACAGACACACACACACACAGACACAGACACACACACACACTCACACACAGACACAGAGACACACACACACACGCGCACACACACACACACACACACCCATAAAGCCAGACAGGGTGTGTGCCTGGGCCCGGAGGAGGAGGGAGGGGAACTCACTTGAACTGGTGGTGTTCCCTGGAGGAGCGTATCTTGGAGGAGAAGCGCTCGGCCAGCTTCTCCAGACTGCGGGAGTACTCCAGCTGGAGCTCAGCCTTGCGGCGGAAGAACTCCTGCAGGTCCTGCAGCAGCTGGATGCGAGAGTCCGACTGCTGCTCCAGACACTTGAACTGCTCCACCAGCTGGTTACGGATCTCTGTCAGAGCGACAACGACAACGACAAAACGCTTGGTTACACCTCAGGAGGGAGGAGGGAGAGGGGGGTGTTTGTTTACACTTCTGTCTTGGGTCCTGTCAGGACGAGCCTGTGGTGTTGACGTGAGTCACTGATGGAGCTGTAATGTTTCTGTGTTTCAAAACATTCATGCCCACCAAGATATATCTGTGTTCACCTTCGACAAGTGAATATTTTGACTCCTTGTGATGCATGTTATAACTGTGAAGATTCCTCAAGCAAGAGGCATCGAACAGCAGTTGTGGGGGAGTTTGGAAAAACAAGTTTTTACTTTATATCTCTCGACCGTGAGCATTTAGAAATAATCTGGTTGATAATAAACCCAAACCGCTTCTCCCGCCCTGAACTTAGAGGAACCGTGTGAGAGCAAGCTACAGGAAGGTCTACCGCCAGCCACCGTCCTGTCATCAACCCACGCTAACCACCGTCGCTATGCTAACCAGCGCCGCTACGCTAAACAGCGTCGCTACAAAAAAAACTCAGTTAGGGTTCAAATGTGCCACCGAAGTACATGAGCCCTCAGGAAACTTGACCCATTCTGCAGCACCTCACCGTCAGAGGAATCCCACGGTACCTGAAACCAGAATCTGCTTTGTAGTGTTGTCACCAAGAGTCTCCACAGCCCTCACCAAGGGACAAAGAGTGGCCTATTTCTCCGGACACAATTGGAGATTTCCTTTTGAGATCTACATAAAGGGGAGGTATCCGACACCAGAAAGGGCACAGAGGCAGCACAGAGGCAGCAGGGTGTCTGAGGCCGATGGAAAAGGAAAGCCCCGTCTCGATGTGCATCCTGTACCCGAAACACATCTAACCTTTATGGGATATCAAAGGAGTGTTCACTCCCACAGAAACAAAACAGTTCCTTCGTTTTGTTCTCTGCGGGGTTCCTGTCTGTGATCGCGGCGCTAACAGACACAGCGGGCTAACAGACACACAGATAGAGGGCTAACAGACACACAGATAGCGGGCTAACAGACACACGGATAGCGGGCTAACAGACACACAGATGAGCGGGCTAACAGACACACGGATAGCGGGCTAACAGACACACACGATAGCGGGCTAACAGACACACGATAGCGGGCTAACAGACACACAGATAGAGGGCTAACAGACACACGATAGAGCTACAGACACAGATAGGGGCTAACAGACACACAGATATAGGGCTAACAGACACACGGCCAGAGATATATCCAGGCTCTGCCCGCCACGGAGAGGGGGAGGCTGGCTGTGTGCAGGATCTGGAGCCCCCTCTCTCCCAGTGATGTTGTGTTGCCTGGCCCTGGCCTCTAGCACTACGCTACAATCTGTGGTTAACCACACTGTCCTGGCCCTACCCTTTACCCAGGGGCCTCCCTCTCTCTCTCTCTCTTTCTACCTCTTTCATTCTCCTCCTTCTCTTATTCTAACCTCTCTTGCTCATTCTCTTTCCCTCTTTCCGTTTCTCTACTACTCCTTTCCTCTTTCTCCCTGCATCTCCTCCCTCCCTCCCTCCCTCTCTCCCTCCTCCCTCTCCCCCTTTCTCCCTCCTCCATTCCTCCTCCCTGCAGCCCAGCTTCTGTGCCTAAGCCTTAGACAGCTTACAAGGCAGCTAGAAGGTTCTCGTCTAACGAGGACCAGACGTGAAGATGCCTCTGCTGCAGCAACATTCCGGTTCTCCGCTTTCAGCGACGCCTGAACGTCGCCACACTTAAGACGTCTCTCCTTCCTTCCTCTCTCTCTCCTTCCTTCCTCTCTCTCCTCTCTCTTCCTCCTCTCTCTCTCTCTCTCCTTCCTCTCTCTCTTCCTCCTTCCTTCCTCTCTCTCCTTCCTTCCTTCCTCTCTCCTCCTTCCTTCCTCTCTCTCCTTCTCTCTCCTTCTCCTCTCTCTCCTTCCTTCCTCTCTCCTTCCTCTCCTCTCTCTCCTCTCCCTTCCTTCCTCCTCTCCAGTCCTCTCCTCCTTCCTCTCTCTCTCCTTCCTTCCTCTCTCTCTCCTTCCATCCTCTCTCTCCTCCTTCCTCTCCTTCCTCCTCTCTCTCCCTGACGTCTCTCCTTCCTTCCTCTCTCTCTAAAAACAAGCAAGCTGCAGCGAAGTCAGAAAGCTCAGAAACCAGCAGAAACATTCAAAACCTTTTAAGTAGATCGAATGTAAAACGTAGGAGAATGTAAAAACGTGAATGGGTTTTGCGGAATAAAAATGGCATTTCATGACACCGAGAGACCTCTCTGTTGCGACGCAGGGCAGGTTCTTGGAGGGCGCAGTAATCACGACTCTAGAGCTCGTTATTTCACCGTGCATTTCAACCGCATTAGCATCAAACTGCAATCTGGGGTCGTTTGTTTTGGGAGTTTGTCTGGATAAACACAAGCTGCTCCTAGTAAAAGGGGAGGGGTTCAAGAGGGGTAATCTGACTGTCAAAAATAAACAAGAGCTTTGGTAATTAGAAATAAGCCATGAGCACAACCTTTATTCCAAGGGTATAATTTACTTCCCTTTAATTCTTGGTTTGATTAGACAGTCCAGCAGACACACAGCGTGACACACACACACACACACATGTACACACACACACACATGTACACACACACACATGTACACACACACACACACACACACACACACACATGTACACACACACACCCCCCCCCTCTCTCTGGCTTCTCTGCAAAACGTCTCAGTTTGGGGATCTGACTGCAGGCCTCCTGTCACGAGGAAGGCCACCACAGAGAGATGAGAGGCGGGGGGGGGTGGGAGGGGGGGGGCAGGGGCAGTGAGGTTGGGGGCAGGGGGGAGCAGTGAGGTTGGGGGGCAGAGGGGGGGCAGTGAGGTTGGGGGGCAGAGGGGGGGGCAGTGAGGTTAGGGGGCAGGGGGGTGGGGGCAGTGAGGTTGGGGGGCGAAGCAGAACGTGGTGAGCCCCGCCTCGCCTCGCGGGCCGGTTCCTCGCCCAGCAGGAACCACATCACGGCTGAGGGTGAGGCCACGCCCCCTTCTGACAGCTGGGACCTGGCTGTCATTACACAGGGGTGTGGGACAGGCCACACCCACTCTTTGAAAATGATAAATCCCTCCGTCCGTCAGTCCTCCCCCCCCCACACACACACACCCCTAACCCCCCCCACACACACACGCCCCTAACCCCCCCCCACACACACACACGCCCCTAACCCCCCCCCACACACACACACGCCCCTAACCCCCCCCACACACACACACGCCCCTAACCCCCCCCACACACACACACGCCCCTAACACACACGCCCCTAACCCCCTTACACTTTTAAAAGTATATTTAACTTCCGCATCCTCAGAAAAAGCGGTCCCACCCTCTTTTGAAAGCAAACCGACGACCCTGCTAACAGACTGGAGGGACTGGGAGGGACTGGGGGGGGACTGGGAGGGGACTGGGGAGGACTGGGGGGGACTGGGAGGAATCACAATCACTTAGTTTACTGCACTGCATCAAGAAGAAACCGCCAAGCTTTTCAGCAAGTCAGATCAATAGTGAACGATTGCTCCGATCCAGTTACTACTGCACTTATAAAGAGAAGCTGTCTGATTCTGGAAGACTAAACCGACGATGCAGCAGTTCTGTGGCTTTCAGAGAAGCGGCTGGAGTCACTGGAGTCTTTCACTGCACATTTAAACATGCAGACAGATGGGCCTTTGTCCACCTGCATCAGTCCACTGAGCATCCCCCTCCCAGTCTTCTCTCTGTTCATAAAACCTGCCAGTGTCTGTGTGGGCAGAACTGGCATCACCGTGACTACTGTATGTTTCAGTCTGTACTGTCTGTGTGTGTGTGTGGGTGTGTGTGTGTGTGTGTGTGTGTGTGGGTGTGTGTGTGTGTGTGTTTGTGTACATGTGTGTGTGTGCAGTATTGAGACATGTCAAAGGAGGCTCTTTGCTTTATCTCGTTGAACAACTCTGTTGAACACGTCTCCATCTGCAAACAACCCTGTCCAACACCGCCCCTCAGCACACACACACACACACACACACCCCCCCCCCTCAGCACACACACACAACCGCCCCTCAGCACACACACCCCTAGCAGCCCGTGTGACACACCTATCTGTGCTGATCTCCAGCCGAGCTCATCAAGCTGCTCTGGGAGACGGCAGGACTAGATAAGGAGGCAGGCCTGCAGCTCTGACCTTGACACGCTACATCATCATTATTACCTCCTGGTGTGTGTGAAGCTGGAGTGTGTGTGTGTGTGAAGCTGGAGTGTGTGTGTGTGTGAAGCTGGAGTGTGTGTGTGTGTGAAGCTGGAGTGTGTGTGTGTGTGAAGCTGGAGTGTGTGTGTGTGTGTGAAGCTGGAGTGTGTGTGTGTGTGTGTGTGAAGCTGGAGTGTGTGTGTGTGTGTGAAGCTGGAGTGTGTGTGTGTGTGAAGCTGGAGTGTGTGTGTGTCTTTAACCACCCGGCCCTACCCCTCCACCACGCCCTACCCCTGACTGTGCTGCACAGGGCTGGGGTCTCTCCCACCACGCCCTTCCCCTGACTGTGCTGCACAGGGCTGGGGTCTCTCCCACCACGCCCTCCCCCTGACTGTGCTGCACAGGGCTGGGGTCTCTCCCACCACGCCCTCCCCCTGACTGTGCTGCACAGGGCTGGGGTCTCTCCCACCACGCCCTCCCCCTGACTGTGCTGCACAGGGCTGGGGTCTCTCCCACCATGCCCTCCCCCTGACTGTGCTGCACAGGGCTGGGGTCTCTCCCACCACGCCCTCCCCCTGACTGTGCTGCACAGGGCTGGTGTCTCTCCCACCACGCGCTCCCCCTGGCTGTGCTGGACAGGGCTGGGGTCTCTTCCTGGTGTAACAGCTTTGAGTCGTGCTGCTCACCAGTCCTCCGGATCTTTCCCCTCACTGGTACTCGATTCAGAACAATACCGGGAAGTGGGACATCCCTGAACTTTGACCTGTCAGCGTGGAGGGAAAACAGCCCGTGTGGCCAGCTGTGGGAGTCAAGGAGGTGTGCTGAGCATGACTGCTGTGGACTAGCCTGACAAAGGCCACAACCCGCCCGCCCCTCCCTGCCCCGTCCCTGCCCCTCCGTCTCCTCTACTCAGAAGTGGTTCAGGATGCTGACGCAGCATTTTCACAGCCAGGCGGCCATGTTGGATGGTTGCATAATGTTTCCTTCAGGCAATTACATGGAGAACTGATTAACCTCCCGCAGCTACATTAATGTCTGTTCATTAACAGAGAGAGAGGGGACCTGAGAGGGGGGGAGGGGGAGGAGGGACCTGAGGATGGGGAGGAGGGGAGAGGGGGAGGAGGGGGGGAGGAGGGGGGGAGGGAGGGAGAGGGATGGGGGTGGGGAGTGGGATAAACATGCAGAAGAAGAGAGAAGAGAAGTCAGTGAGGAGAAAAGATGACATTTGAGAGAAAGGAGGTGGGTGAAAGAGAGGGAGATGGGTGAAAGAGAGAAAGGAGGTGGGTGAAAGAGAGGGAGATGGGTGAAAGAGGGGATGGGTGGGTGAAAGAGAGGGGGATTGAGTTTGAAACAGATATGAAGAATGAGAGATAAGACGGAGAAAAGAGGAGATTAGAGGGAGGAGGAGGAGAGAGTTAGAGGATATTGGTCTCTCATTGGTACACAGGCTAGTAACACACTCTGGGGAAGATCGAAGTGTGTGTGTGTTTTTACTGCAGTGTATCCTCAGGCAGTTGGCACAGAAGAAAGGCAGTGCAAGGCTGTGTGTGTGTGTGTGTGTGTGTGTGTGTGTGTGTGTGTGTGGTGTGTGTGTGTGTGTGTGTGTGTGTGTGTGTGTGTGCGTGCATGCAGTGATGCGTAATGAAGAAACCCGTTAAAGCCCAATGGCCAAAGCCATTGTTTCACACATGCACGCTCACACACACACACACACACACACAGACACACACACACCCACACACACACACACACACACACTTACACACACACACACACCAGGCTGCCTGCTTACACAGAACAGTCAACAGGGTTCATTTCACCTCAAGGCTATTCTGTCTGGATATTATCAGTTTTAAAGACTGAACTGAATCATATCGTGTGTGTGCGTGTGTGTGTGTCTGTGTGTCTGTGTGTGTGTGTGTGTGTGTGTGTGTGTGTAAGTGTGTGTGTGTGTGTGTGTGTGTGTGTGTGTAAGTGTGAATGTGTCACATTTGCAGAGCTTTGAATCATTTCCAATATGAACACAATGAGGGTCAGGTGGTATTGCATGATACCTGATGCACAAAGTCACAGACATTCCAGTATATGACTGGAAGAGAGCACTTGTGAACAGTGTGTGTGTGTGTGTGCGTGCGTCTGCGCATGTGTGTGTGTGTGTGTGCGTGTGTGTGTGCGTGTGTGTGTGTGTGTGTGCGTGTGTGTGTGCGTGCGTGCGTCTGCGCATGTGTGTGTGTGTGTGTGTGCGCGTGCGCGTGTGCGTGTGTGAGTGTGTGTAAGTGTGTGTGTGTGTGTAAGTGTGTGTGGGGTGTGGTTGTGTGTGTGTGTGTGTGTGTGTGTGTGTGTGTGTGTGTGTGTGTGGGGGTGTGTGTGCGAGGGGGTGTGTGTGTGTGTGTAATCCAGGAGGTTCATGGGTCTCTGGAACATCTGGAAGCGCCACATGAAAACAAACAGACTCACGGAATAAGCTTCCTTGGCAACAATGACCCAGGCTTGCTATTGCTGTGGGTATACACACACACTCTCACACACACACACACACACACTCACACACACACACACACACACACACACACACCACACACACACACCACACACACACACACACACACAAGCAGATAAAGTGGCTTCCTCTGAACCAAATGCAGTCACCTAATCCTTCTCCAGCCTGCTCTGCCTTGGCTCCACACAGCCCAGGTCTCTCACAGCTCTCCTCGCCTCTCTCTGCCTCTCTCTCTGCCTCTCTCTGTGTGTCTCTCTCTGCCTCTCTCTCTCTCTCTCTCTCTGCCTCTCTCTCTGCCTCTCTCTCTGCCTCTTTCTCTCTCTCCCTCTCTGCCTCTCTCTCTCTGCCTCTCTGTCTCTCCTCTCTCCCCTCTCTGCCTCTCTCTCTCTCTCTGTGTCTCTCCCTCTCTCTCTCTCTCTCCTCTCTCTCCTCTCTCTCTCTCTGCCTCTCTCTGCCTGCCTCTCCTCTCCCTCTCTCTCCCTCTCTGCCTCTCTGCATCAACACTTCCTCCAGCCCTGCTTCCTCTATGTGTGGTGTTGCAGGTGGAGCCACACTGCAGCAGCCTGGCCCAGACCCAGCCTGGCTCCACCTGATAAGAGAGCAGCAGCAGATCAATGACTCGCCTCTACTGGACCCCTGGTGCCTCTTAAGCTTGTCTGCCTGTCTGCCTGTCTGCCTGTCTGCCTGTCTGTCTGTCTGTCTGTCTGTCTGTCTGTCTGTCTGTCTGTCTGTCTGTCTGTCTGTCTGTCTGTCTGTCTGTCTGCCTGTCTGCCTGTCTGCCTGTCTGCCTGTCTGTCTGTCTGCCTGTCTGTCTGTCTGTCTGTCTGTCTGTCTGTCTGTCTGTCTGTCTGTCTGCTGTCTGCCTGTCTGCAGAAAGAAATCATGTTCAGACATGCTTGCTCTCATCCCTCGTCTGCATCGATTTCTGTCTCTCGCCCCGGTATCCACCATCCAGGGTGTCATCGCCATGGTATCACCATCCAGGGTGTCATCGCCCTGGTATCACCATCCAGGGTGTCATCGCCATGGTATCACCATCCAGGGTGTCATCGCCATGGTATCACCATCTAGGGTGTCATCGCCATGGTATCACCATCTAGGGTGTCATCGCCATGGTATCACCATCCAGGGTGTCATCGCCATGGTATCACCATCCAGGGTGTCATCGCCATGGTATCACCATCCAGGGTGTCATCGCCATGGTATCACCATCTAGGGTGTCATCGCCATGGTATCACCATCTAGGGTGTCATCGCCATGGTATCACCATCCAGGGTGTCATCGCCATGGTATCACCATCCAGGGTGTCATCGCCATGGTATCACCATCTTGGGTGTCATCGCCATGGTATCACCATCCAGGGTGTCCATCGCCATGGTATCACCATCCAGGTGTCAATCGCCATGGTATCACCATCCAGGGTGTCATCGCCATGGTATCACCATCCAGGGTGTCATCGCCATGGTATCACCATCCAGGGTGTCATCGCCATGGTATCACCATCCAGGGTGTCATCGGGTTATCGAGTCAGGGAGCCCCGAGAACAGCAGACAAGCCCTCCTACGATGGAGCTGTCAGTCATGACCGTTTCCATGGCACCGGCTGCCCAGAACCACGGAGGGATGGGTGGGGGAGAGCCTGCGTGGTGTCTCCATGGCAACGTGGGCGTTCACCAGGCGAGTCCGTTGGGAGCGGTGGTGAAGAGGGGGAAGAGGAGATGGCGATAGACTGGGAAGTGGAGTGAGAGAGAGATTCCACATGCAGGTTGGTCGGCGGTAAGGAGACGTGAGTCCCGTTCTCTTTTTGAGTATCTGGGAGTGGGTTGGACAGGAAACACAATCTGGAGGCGTGGCCTGGGTGCTCTGGAGGCGTGGTCTGTTCTGTACAATCAAACCAGATCCGGATATGGAACTCACAGGCGTATCGTTCCCTTAGCAACAGCTGTAAATTAAAGTCTACACACATTTCCATACCCTTGAGAAAAATAGTCCTACATCGCTCTGCGAGAGAAGCTAATTTAGCACCATGCATTTACATATGAGTAAATCTACTAAATATAAAACTGTCACAGCAGATATCTAAAGGCCTTCATCTGAA
This sequence comes from Mallotus villosus, assembly GCA_903064625.1. Lineage (NCBI taxonomy): Eukaryota > Metazoa > Chordata > Actinopteri > Osmeriformes > Salangidae > Mallotus > Mallotus villosus. The sequence goes on along the minus strand of CAEFZP010001363.1, from coordinate 5,206 downwards.
TAGGAACCTGCCTGGAGTCATCGTGGATGAAGACATGCAGGGCGTCTGATCACGCTAACAAGCTTAGCCCTGACATGTGTCAGTGTTCCAACATTGATCCAGTCAGAAGGTCTCACACACAGCTAACACTCCCTGGGACAAGCATCCACAGCCAAGTTCACCTGTGCTGAACAGTCAAGAAGAGAGAGAGGGGGAGAGGGAGGGGAGGAGGGGAGTATGGGAGAAGGGAGAGAGAAAAAGAGGGAGAGAGACAGAGAGGTAAAGAAAGAGACCATAGGAGGAAAGGAGAGAGAGAGAGAATAGATGAGAGAGAGAGACAGGTAATACAAATGGGAAAGGGAGAGATAGAGAATAGGAACCGAGGAGAGAGAGAGAGAGAGTACATAGCTAAGCGCTAGCGATAGCGCGACTCTCCGCTCTCGAGATATGATTCGCGATATGCTAAGTCCTAAGCAGCTCTAGCTCGCTAGATTCCTCCTATCTCTCTCGCGCTCCCTCTCTCGCTCCCTCGCTCTCTCTCTCGCTACAATATCTAGACTAGAGACAGATAGAAGTAGTGAGAGATATAGCTAGAGATATACACTCCACGATATCGCCTCTATAACCTAGAGAGAGAGATAGAGATAGCTCTCTCTCTCTCTCTCTCTCTCTCGCTCTCTCTCTCGCTCTCTCCCTCCTCTCTCTCTCTCTCTCTCTCTCTCCTACTCTTCGCTCTCTCGCGGCTCTCTCTTCGTCCCCCTCTCTCCCCCGCCGCGCCCCTATCCGCCACCTCGATCCACCCGATATACCCCTAGATACCCCGAAAGATCAACTCTTTGAATTCTCTCTCGCTCAGCCTTCGCTCGTCCCATCGCAATCTCCCCCCCACGGCCCGGACCCGAACCCCACCGGGCGACGACAACTCCACGGCACCCACCCAGGAGAGCCACCCCAAACATAGCCACGGAGGGGCGCGGGACACGCACAACCACACGGCACCCCCCCGGGGGCCCACGGTGGCCCCCGCTCCAAGCGAAACAAATAACGGCGTGGGGAGAGAAAGGGAGAAAACACGAACAAAGCCAAGGATGACGGGTATTTTCTCATAACGCAACAGAACCGCTCGCTGACGTCTACTCATCGCTTACACGCATCCGGCCCCCGCTCCCTCAGCCCCCCACATCCTTGCGTCTTTCCCTTCTCCCCAGCAAGTTCGGCTGCCCACCCTTCCTTTCTCTCCTTTACGAATGCGTCTCCATTCGCTCACTTTCCGTTTCAGACTTCTATTTGTCTACGCATGCCACAATAGACCTTGCATCTAGGCGCCATCCACTCCCGCTCAGTTAACCCCGCCTCTTTGCCCTTCAACCATGTTCCCCCCCTGTCCCCCATAGACTTCTGCCAACCAGATCTCCGACATTCCCTCTTCTCTCCCCTATCCGTGCTGTCGTGTAGGTCAATTAAGATGTTCCGCCCGCACGCTCGTACCTTCAATTACAACCGTCCGACACCCGTTGTGAGTCATAGTGCAGAGTAACGTACGGGAAATTGATGTCTAATGGCACGTGAAAGGACAGGAGAAAAATCCATCTCCATCGAATACATGATGTGAGACAGATATGTTGATGGTTAGCCAGCACTTTCAACCTGGGGCTGTCTGTGTCACAGGGTCTGCCATGTTAGCCTCCCACGTGTCAACGCTGTACGTTAAATGGCCCTTACAACTTACAACGTTACTCGGGTATAATTGCTAGCAGAGTACTTGCTTATTAAATAATGAGAACCTGCGTTTGATTCAGTTCGGTCTCCATCTAGCAAGGCTACTTAATGACTGCTGTGATGGAAATAGCTGTCAAAGCTAATTGGGGAGGATCATAAATTATTTCAAAGTCTGCTGTGGGACGTGAGCTTTACTTGATGTGTAATGATCTCAATCAGCGATGTCCAAGGGTAATACAGACTTTATTAAAGACTCCAAACTGACCATTTGGACCTCTTTTTGTACACAGTTTCCCCCGGCAACTGTCTGTCTGTCTGTCTGTCTGTCTGTCTGTCTGTCTGTCTGTCTGTCTGTCTGTCTGCCTGTCTGCCTGTCTGTCTGTCTGTCTGTCTGTCTGTCTGCCTGTCTGCCTGTCTGTTTGTCTGTCTGTCTGTCTGTCTGTCTGTCTGTCTGTCTGCCTGTCTGTCTGTCTGTCTGCCTGTCTGTCTGTCTGCCTGTCTGTCTGTCTGTCTGTCTGTCTGTCTGTCTGCCTGTCTGTCTGCCTGTCTGTCTGCCTGTCTGTCTGTCTGTCTGTCTGTCTGTCGCTGTCTGCCTGTCTGCCTGTCTGTCTGTCTGTCTGCCTGTCTGTCTGCTGTCTGTCTGTCTGTCTGTCTGTCGTGACCATTTGGACCGGCAACTCCCCCAGCAACTCAGAAACTGGGGGCTTCCGCTGTTTGGAGTTGACATCGGCAGTTGGGTTCTGTGTTTCAGTTTCGTAATGAGTTCTGAAGCTTATTGTGTCCTTTACAAAGCGCCGAGTGCATCAAACTGACTACACGCTGTGTGAGTGGTGAGCTCATGAGCTAAATCGCGGTAAATAGAAACGAAAACAGAAGAAAAAATCAATTCAACGGGGCCAGCGTGCTCGCGAGCAAGGAAGCAACACCCATCGGACCACTAGTTAAGATGGGCTTGTATATTTCACAAAGAACCTCTGCAGTCCATGCAAAAGAGTTAGAACAAACCCGCAATTTATCACAAACAGCTGACAATTCTGAAGCCTGGCTGACACCAGTGGAACGATGATGTTCCTGACAATGGAAACTGAATGTAAAAGGCTAAAACACATAAGGAAGGGTCTGTTCGACAGTCCGATAGAGAGAGAGACGACTTATTCTAATGCTGTTCATGATGGTGGACGCAGTGCTTGATGAACGTGACAGTGCTTCTGCTCTGCTCTGCGAATACAGCATACATCCACTCTAAAAATAAGGGTTCTTTTAAATGAACCCTTCAAAAGGGTTCTATATAGAACCTTTTAGGGGTGCCATATATGAAGCAAGCGATAGAACCCTTTTTGGTTCTATATAGAACCATTTATTCTAAGCGTGTAGGCTTCTCTCTCGGTGCCTGTCCGTGTCTGTTTTCCTCTTCCTCGCTCTCTCTCTCTCGCTCTCTCTTTTCATCTTTCTCTGTATCTCTCTCTCTCTCTCCCTGTGATCTTCCCTGTATCTCTCCCTGTTTCTCTCTCTCTCTCCCTGTATATCTCCCTCTATCTCTCTCTCTCTCTCTCCCTGTATCTCTCTCCCTCTCTCTCCCTGTATCTCTCCCTGTTTCTCTCTCTCTCTCCCTGTATCTCTCTCCCATCTCTCCCTGTATCTCTCCCTCTCTCTCCCTGTATCTCTCCCTGTTTCTCTCTCTCTCTCCCTGTATATCTCCCTCTAGCTCTCTCTCTCTCTCTCCCTGTATCTCTCCCTGTTTCTCTCTCTCTCTCCCTGTATATCTCCCTCTATCTCTCTCTCTCTCTCTCCCTGTATCTCTCCTGTTTCTCTCTCTCTCTCCCTGTATATCTCTCCCTCTCTTTGTAAAGAAGCAGCGCTCCAAGCCTTGAACCCCGAGTGTCCAATCACAGGCCGTGTACCACAAAGGCCTCGAGCCCTGAGTGTCCAATCACAGGCCGTGTACCACAAAGGCCTCGAGCCCTGAGTGTCCAATCACAGGCCGTGTACCACAAAGGCCTCGAGCCGACAATCGTCTTCTTGTCAGATGCTCGTCTGACATGGACGGTCTCACCACATTGATCTCCCCCTCGTCAGAGCGAGACTGGCAGCGAGCCTGGAGCAAGAACACAGGGAGACGCACTCCCAAACATTGCATAATTCAAACGGCACGTTGTTACTGTTAAGTAGAGAATCAATAGAATAATATGCAAGCCATGACCGCCTGGGAACACACGCCAAGCTCATTTGTCTGAGTCGAGAGCCAACAACAATTACCAAGACAAAACCTTCTGGAAACTGTTATTTTGTGTTAGAAGTTGAATTATTAGTTGGAGAATAATAAAGCTTGATGGTCTACTCGAGCCGAAACTGTGACGGAAAGGACATAACATCGATGGGTTTTTCTTTGATCGTTTTTGAAATGCAGTAAATATTCCAAATGCATTTATCCGTAAGATCTTTAAGATGTGTAGGCCTATACTAAGGTTAGGCCTACACGAAAAAACTTGTTTTGGTGATTTGCTTTCGTTTCACTGACTTTTTTGGGTGATTTGCTTTCGTTTCACTGTAATCTTTCTGGTGGTTTCACCTTGAGAAGTTGGTTTCATTTCATCTCAGAATGTTGGGAGCCTTCTTCCAAAACAGATTTGGCAGAAGAGAGTGTTCAGTAACTTTTAAAAGTGTTTTGAATTGGGTTAAGCTTTACACTGAACTTTCCTTGATTGGTAACTACAAAACTCATCAAAATTCTGTTCTGCTTAGAAATCGCCCTAACCCCTAACCCCTAACCAGCCTGTAGAGACCAGCCTGTAGAGACCAGCCTGTAGAGACCAGCCAGCAGAGACCATTCTGGAGAGACCAGCCTGTAGAGACCAGTCTGTAGAGACCAGTCTGTAGAGACCAGTCTGGAGAGACCAGCCTGTAGAGACCAGCCTGTAGAGACCAGCCTGTAGAGACCAGCCTGCAGAGACCAGCCTGTAGAGACCAGCCTGTAGAGACCAGCCTGTAGAGACCAGCCTGGAGAGACCAGCCTGTAGAGACCAGCCTGTAGAGACCAGCCTGTAGAGACCAGCCTGCAGAGACCAGCCTGTAGAGACCAGCCATTCACCAGAGCTGGCAGCAGAGAACTCCGAGGTGTGAAACCCTCCCAGCACACTCTGCTTCCCTCTCAACAGACACAGACACATTTCCTTTCACACTTGTGTCTGTGTTCGTGTTTGTACAAAGTCGGCACAAACACCTGTCCTTGAAGAGAGGAAATCCTATGAACAGTACTGTTAGGCAGAAAACTAAGCTTAATCTTCGGTTGTGAATGAGAATAGTTTTTTCTAGACGGACTCGGGTCATGATTGTACGTATTCAGCAGCTGAATCTCTTTATAAAGTCCTGACAAGTGAGAGACATCAAGACAAATAAAGATCAGAACTCTTTTCAAATACTTGGACAAAACCACAAAAGTGTGTCTTTAACAAATGCCTCAAGCCTTATTTGTAAGCGGACATCCAACCAGACATCCAACCAGACAGCC
>CAEFZP010001362.1:0-67932 GCA_903064625.1 Mallotus villosus | reverse complement strand
AACCAGACATCCAACCAGACATCCAACCAGACATCCAACCAGACATCCAACCAGACATCCAACCAGACATCCAACCAGACAGCCAACCAGACATCCAACCAGACATCCAACCAGACATCCAACCAGACATCCAACCAGACATCCAACCAGACAGCCAACCAGACATCCAACCAGACAGCCAACCAGACAGCCAACCAGACAGCCAACCAGACATCCAACCAGACAGCCAACCAGACAGCCAACCAGACATCCAACCAGACATCCAACCAGACAGCCAACCAGACAGCCAACCAGACATCCAACCAGACATCCAACCAGACATCCAACCAGACAGCCAACCAGACAGCCAACCAGACATCCAACCAGACATCCAACCAGACATCCAACCAGGACATCCAACCAGACAGCCAAAAATGGAACAGAAACAGGCGGTTCACAAGACAACCCTCTCCACAGTAGGCTGGGCGGAGGGGTTTAGAAGAGATTAGGAAGAGAGGGGGAGACCAGAGGGGGAGACCAGAGGGGGAGACCAGAGGGGGAGACCAGAGGGGGAGACAGAGGGGGAGACCAGAGGGGGGAGAGGGGACAGAGGGGGAGACCAGAGGGGGGAGACAGAGGGGGAGACCAGAGGGGGAGACCAGAGGGGGACACCAGAGGGGGGAGACCAGAGGGGGAGGACCAGAGGGGGAGACAGAGGGGGAGACCAGAGGGGGAGACCAGAGGGGGGAGACCAGAGGGGGAGACCAGAGGGGGGAGACAGAGGGGGAGACAGAGGGGGGAGACCAGAGGGGGAGACCAGAGGGGGAGACCAGGGGGGGAGACCAGAGGGGGAGACCAGAGGGGGAGACAGAGGGGGAGACCAGAGGGGGAGGAGACCAGAGGGGGAGAACAGAGGGGGAGAACAGAGGGGGAGACCAGAGGGGGAGACCAGAGGGGGAGACCAGAGGGGGAGACAGAGGGGGAGACCAGAGGGGGAGACCAGAGGGGGAGACCAGAGGGGGAGACCAGAGGGGGAGACCAGAGGGGGAGACCAGAGGGGGAGACCAGAGGGGGGAGACCAGAGGGGGAGAACAGAGGGGGAGACAGAGGGGGAGACCAGAGGGGGAGACCAGGTCTGGACATGAGGCAATGCTCGGCTTTATCAGACCGATCTAGCGGAGGACTCCAGGGCCACACTTCCCTACGAGCTGGAAATGGATGAACAAGGAGCTGGAATTAGATATCCATGCATCCTGTGTGTGTGTGTGTGTGAGCTCTCTAAATCGCTAAAAGAATATCTATTCAATTGTGTTGTTATCTTTATTGTGATGTACTTAGTATCCACAGCTTCAGAACTGAATCCCTTTACATCCTAAAGGAAAAATAGTGAGGCAGTTTAGATCCACAGGTTTTTAATGGGATTTAGAAACGAACACACTGCTGGCTGCTTCAGAACAGTCCTGAAGTAAAACATCCTTGGGTGCTTTTTGAAGTATCCAATCATCAGTCATATTTCTACAAGCCGTCAGTTCCAGGGCCGTTTGTTTGAGTGCCAGAGGCCTTCAACTCCCCAAAGGGACGAGCATATGTTGGGGAAAAAACATCAACGTTTGTGGAGATTAAGTTGGTGGATCCTTGATATTCCCTTGACTCTGTATTTTACCAACTGATCTGAGATCTGGCTTTAGCTTCGATACACTTGCTTCAATGTCTTGGCAACACTAAACTGTCTCCCTCTTATTGATGACTACTTCCTGATTGATGACTACTTCCTGTGGACATCAGTCCTCCGCCCCTCGGTCTACGTGTTTTGTTTTACCAACTAGACCTTAACCTTACCTAGATGGGGGATCCCTCTTCAAACTGCTCCTCCCAACATTTCTTCTAATCAAAATGTATTTGTATAGCCCTTTTTACAAGCATGTGACAGAGGGCTTCACATACGCCCGTAGAGCTGCCCCTCAATCAACCTAAAACCTTTAAGGAAGACAAGGAAAAACTCCCAGAAAAACTCACTAGAGGAGAATTTTTTTAAGAAACTTTGGGAGGAGCAGTTCAGTGAGAGATCCCCTCCTCCAGAGACGGTTGGTGAAAGAGAGGAGCAGAACACAAGCTTAACATAGTCATACAGCAGGGAAGTGGCAATGGGTGTTCAAACACCAATTCCCATTTCTTCAATGTTTCTGTCCTATTAGAGAGTGAAGATGTGGACACCATCTTTTCCCTTCAACAGTTTTGTCGAGGAAAAGGTTGCCTGTGTGTGTGAGACGACTGAATGTTTCGGTAACAGCCCTGACTGACAGGTGAAGACCAGACCAGACCAGACTTTGCTTTCCCTGAGAATATTCTGGCGGTTGGTTTTTTAATTAGTTCCTTTCCTCACCAACCCCAATCCTTTCCTCTACGGTTGTGATTGCTCTCATCCTCCCCCAAGTACTGGAGGCGGTGCGGGGTGCAGGGCGGGGGGTGGGGGGGTGGGGGGACCCTCCATTCTGTACTCTCCCTCTGATTGGCTCCTCTTAAGCCCTCTGCAGTCAAAGCATCTGCCAATACTTGGGACTGAGCCCAGACCCCCTCTCTGCATGAGCGCACGGGGGGGGTGCGGCACCGGGGACGACGACCAGGAGGCAGGAGTCCACTCTCTTACAAGGTTTTCCTCGGGTAAACACATTTGAACCCCACTTCTTCAGTAAGTCCTCCTGTGTACAGAGTGCACAAGCGCTCCATTCAAATGTTAATCCAGAGTTTTGCCAGCTGAAGATCTTGAATGGAGGTGAACTTCATTACCCAGAGTGCCTCACAAAACTCTGCTTGGTGACCGGGTTCCCATGCCCTCGGAGACCAATCCACCGCACAGAGATTCACACTGTGGCAGTTAGGACTGGTAAGCTTTACTGTCAAACTCACCAATTAAATGAATTTCCTTGCTGAGATTCTGCGTTTACTTCCAGACATGGGACGTTTGGCCTGGCTCTGCCAAAATAATTTGAAATAACTTGTCTTTGTTTGGCGAGGGCGCGATGATTAATCAGGAGAAGCTTCTGCCTTCTCCTATTGGCTCAGAATATTACCTCAATGTCAGGAGGTAAAATTACCATCGATGTCATTTCCTGATTATCGACTGGAACGACCATGACACTAATCATAACTACTCCATCTCTCCGCTTGTCCCCTTCTTCTCATCTACCTACGTAGGCCCCCGAAAAAAAAACACCAACTCAACCCTGACAGAAGCCATTTCCAAACTGCCATCCCATAATGTGCCCTTACGCAGGGACGGCATAACGGCAGCCATTGTTGTTATTGAAGCGACTGATGAACAAAAGCATCAGGCCATGAGAGGCAGCACCCTGCAGAGGGGGGTAAGAACACAGCTGAGGATGAGTGATGACACTCTGGTTCTTCATGAAGTAGCATGTCTGTCCCACTCTCACTGTAGCCGAGACTGAGACAGGGCGACAGCGCGCACGCGAGCTCGCTCGCTAGCGAGAGACAAGAGCGATCTCTAGCTATCTCTAGACTCTCTCTCTCCCCATACACTCGAGCTATCTACCCTCCCTCGCTCTCTCTCTCGCTTACTCTCTCTGTCTCCCTCTCCCTCTCTCTCTCTACCTCTTTCTCTCTCTCTCTCTCTCTCTCTCTCACTCACTCTCTCTCTCCCTCTTTATGTCTCTCCTCTCTCTCTCTCCCCTCTCCCTCTCTCTCTCTCACTCGCTCTCTTCTCTGTCTATAGCTTACTATCTATTCTCTCTCCTTTTTTCCTCTCTCTCCATTCCTTCATGCTGTTTCTCTCTCTCTCTCTCTCTCTCTCTCTCTCACCGCCCTGATTAACAGAACCAGGCTCTATGAAGCAGGAGCATGAGCCTGCCTCATGTCTCCAACGGCAACCTCAGATCTCCTCAGATGTCTTCAGATCTTCTCTGAATAATTCATTCTAAAACGACCTCTCCACACAACAGACATGTAACAGCGATGAAGGCAAAGACAAACTCAGACGCAGAGCTGTTTCAACCCAAGATGTGGAAGCAAGCTTCTAGTTCATGTGTCACCGCTTACACACATGAACACACACACACACACAAACACACACACACACACACATAAGTGAACACTAGTAGTGATTTGGTCCCCCCCGCTTCCCCCTCCACACAAACAGAAGAAAAGACGCACACATGCAGACACACACACACACACACTCATGAGGGGGCGGGGCTGTAATGACACGTTAAGGATCTGCAACCTGAGACTAAACACAGCCTGTGTGTGTGTGTGTGTGTGTGTGTGTGTTGGGGACCTGACAAGCACAACATAATGGGGATGTCCACGTCGGAATCTGTGTCAACTATTTATTTGGAGCCATGCCTCTGTCCACACACACACACACACAACACACAACACAGACACACACACAACACACACACACACAACACAGACGTGTGTGCTGACGGATAACAGATTGACAGGATTGGCATCGAGCTAAACCCCCCAGTAAATAGCCTTCATCTACAGTAAATCCCCATCTCAGTCTATCAACCTGTGATCCGATACGAGATTAGAAATAATCCCGGACTTGAGGAAACAGAGGCCAGCTGTGTGAAGGAAGGGAACGGGCTATCGTTGGTGCAAAGGGGGGGGAAAGAGTCTGTAAAGTCGATAATGGACAAGATATCTTCTTGCGGAAGGTGGTGAGGACATCCCTTAGGCATGCTGTTGCTGCTGAGGTTGAGGGTGGATTAAATTAAAACTGAAACTCAATCTAATTCAAACAAACAGTGTTAGATAGGCGTTGGCCTGTTCTGTAAAGGCCAGAGGAAAAGCATCTTTTTTGGAAGGGAGGGGGGGTTAAATGCTTTTGTTTAATTAAATTCATCTCATTCCTAGCTCCACGTCTTCTAGGTATTGTGTGTTTGTGAACGGGATGACACATCTTCCCAGAGGGTGTGTGTGTTCTCTAAAAGGGCTACATTCTCGTGTAGAGACACCCAAAAGACAGTGTTTTCTGTCACAGTCACAGAGGAACAGTGTCAGATGCATTCTCTCTCTCTCTCAGAGACACAAACAAACACGCACACAGCATGCATTTTCGATGGCATGCTGTCAACCTATTATCACGCCTCAGTTTAATGTACAGAAACACAGAGATCGCGTCTGTTGGGACGTGCTGCTGTGTAAATGACTAGTCCAAAGCCAATGAGATGTGTGTGTGTTTCTAAGATACCGTATTTTCACAAATACGTAAAACGATACGAGCTCTAAATAATTCATTTTTTTTAACATCGTCCTAAAAAAATAACCGTATTGTTTACTCTAAAATTATATTTCATTGTTCTCAAGTACATTAAGTGAGGTGATATTTGAAGACCAAGTATTTCTCCGTGAGAGGCAACTAGGGTTTACCCCACCGCTCAAAGGCTTAATAAACGTAAACAAAGGAGGGCAATTAAGCCCCCTAGTTGCCCCAATACCCAATCCAGTTCCTTCCTTTGCACGGGCCGGGCAGCAGACCAGATGATTATACAAAGCAACAAAGCACCCTCCAGACCACTTTGACACGAGCTGGCGAAGGAGTTATCGTGAATTGACTATGAACAGGCACTGACACACCAAAATAGCCTACTTCGTTTAAAATGAAGTACGGTAAGGTATTTTTTTTATCAAGAAAAGTGGAATTTATATGACTTCTACTTTAGCCTGACAACCAATGGGATGCTCGCAAGGTCGAAATCAAAACGTCTTCTTGTAACATATCATTAGCATATATGCATAATCCATAAGCAACACTCACCTTTGACTTGCGTTTCATACTCTCCTATGATCTCCTTGTCCTTCTTGAATTTAGTTTGAGATGACATTTTTTCCTAGGGTGTGAGGGCGAGAGACCCAGTAAAATGCGCGAGGGCGAGAGACCCAGTAAAATGCGCGAGAGGTCCTCGGTGTCGAGCCTTGGCTTTGCAGCCTTTTCTTCCGTCTTCGCTCCTGAATTTCTGTCCAATTCATGCAATAAAGAAAATTCCTTTACGTTACCACTTTTTGCCTTTCGAAGACGATAGAAAAAGCTACTTAAAAGCCGTAGAGAACCCAACTGAACTTCCCTCCACCTGCAAGTGCTTCTATTCCTCTTTTTTGGCAGAGAATTAAGCTATTCTTCTTGAGAGAAGATGGGAGCTCCTCCTTTCTCCTTCCATCCAAAGCAAAAGCTGCAGAGGGTGGAAACCTAAACCGTGCTTTTTAAACCAGTTGCATCGTAATGTTGTAGTAGCGCGCTTTCACCCATTCCGATAGTTGTTTTCTTGAATTCGGTGTGGCCAAAACGAACAGCGACGTGCAGTCTACGACGGTACGGGCAGGTCCATCGGTTTTAGCTGTGTGCTCTCGCTCGCGGAACGTTTGCGCTGCAGGGAAAGATGAATTGAGTCGAAGGTCACGTGATTCTCCTCCCAATGTTAGAATCCCCCTCCCCGAAGCTATCTCTCTTTCTGTGTCTCTCTCTCTGCCCCCCTCTCTCTGCCTCTCTCTTTCTGTGTCTCTCTCTATGACTCTCTCTCTCTGCCTCTCTCTCTCTCTGTCCCTCTCTCTCTCTGCCTCTCTCTCTCTCTATCTTTCTGTGTCTCTCTTTCTCTCACACACAAACACCCATCCTTGCTTAGGTCTCTCTTGTCTCTCCATATCTGTCTCACAAACACACACAACACCAGATTACTGTGTACAGCCTGCTTAATCTTTCATCATAAATTAGCATGTGCCTGATTGATCAGGCCGCTCAAATGATGTCTCATGGGTATTTTCATATGGAAGATGCACGAGCCAAAGGAAGTCCTGAAAGTTAGTTGACCTCATCAGACTGTTCATGTTTTCAGATGCATGTCATAATGACAGCATAGTGTTCTCCCTAGCATTGTGTGTGTGTGTGTGTGTGTGTGCGTGTGTGTGTGCATGTGTGTGTGTGTGTGCGTGTGTGTGTGCATGTGCATTGTGTGTGCATGTGTGCGTGTGTGTGTGTGTGTGTGTGTGCGTGTGTGTGCATGTGTGTGTGCGTGTGTGTGCATGTGTGCGTGTGTGTGTGTGCGTGTGCATGTGTGTGCGTGTGTGCATGTGTATGTGTGTGTGCATGTGTGCATGTGTGCATGTGTGTGAGTGTGCCTATGCCAGCCTCAGGCCTAGCTTCTGAGGTGTGTGTGCGTGTGCATGTGTGTGTGTGTGTGCGTGTGTGTGCGTGTGTGTGTGCCTCAGGCCTTGCTTCTGACCATCTTCTCACAGTGATGTGTCCAGACACAGCGTTATATCACACATGCTTACTCTGGGTGGGAGAGTTACCATGTGCTGAGGGTGGGATGGAGAGAAGAGGGAGGGGGAAGGGGGAGGAGGCAGGGAGAAGGGGGAGGAGGCAGGGGGAAGGGGGGGAGGGGGAGGAGGAAGGGGGAGGAGCCATGGTGGAAGGGGGAGGAGCCAGGGGGGACGGGGGAGGAGCCAGGGGGAGGAGGAGGGGGAGGGGCTACCTCTGCTTATTCTAGGTGTCTGTTGCAAAATCCTCAAGTTCAATCCCAAAAGATGCGGAACAGCGATACAACCTCACACATGAACTTGACACAAAGTTTGGACAAACACCCAGACACTCACAGTGGTTTCACAGTGTAAATAATGCATGAAGACGGCCTTGGAAACAGGCGTCAATATATCACTCGTTCTTCAAACTAGCTCCACCTAAGACAATGTGCTCGGACAGGAAATCAATGTGGAATGGTGCTAGAGAAGATAATACAAGACAAGAAATGAAGCAAGTTCAATTCTGCAGCAGGCACAAAACAAACAAACTGCAATGCCACCGCCGCCCCACTTCCAAATCACTTGCACTTGTCTGAACCTCACTGTAGGTGGAATTGTTCACAGTCAATTAGAGATCTTTCTAGATCTTTCTGGCACATTTGCTGTGGCTGTTTCCCTCCGAGCCTTCACAGGGTTCTGAGTCATCTTTCACAGCCACGGTGGGGTGAGTCATGTGTGTTTGTGAGGCAGACTGAGCGACATATCACCCATCACTCGAGTGTCTTGACTGAACCACCAGTTCCAGCACACAGTGTGTTCTACATGTGACGTGATGCTCGCAGACCACCAGTTCCAGCACACAGTGTGTTCTACATGTGACGTGATGCTCACAGACTGTCAGATGAGGAGACGGCCTGAAGTACTAGCGGAGGAAGCTTCGTCTGCAGCGACTGTCTGACAGGGCAGCATCGACATCTGCAGAACGTGACGTGGAACGTGTGAAGCTGAACTGCTCTGGAGGCGTGGCCTGGGTGTTCTGGAGGCGTGGCCTGGGTGCTCTGGAGGCGTGGCCTGGGTGTTCTGGAGGCGTGGCCTGGGTGTTCTGGAGGCGTGGCCTGGGTGTTCTGGAGGCGTGGCCTGGGTGCTCTAGAGGCGTGGCCTGGGTGTTCTAGAGGCGTGGCCTGGGAGCTCTGGAGGCGTGGCCTGGGTGTTCTGGAGGCGTGGCCTGGGTGTTCTGGAGGCGTGGCCTGGGTGCTCTGGAGGCGTGGCCTGGGTGCTCTGGAGGCGTGGCCTAGGTGCTCTGGAGGCGTGGCCTGTCTGAGGAGGATCCTCTGCAGGGCTGGGATAAGACCCTCAGGAAGTAGAAATGGCTTCTGGCGGAGTGTGTGTGTGTCTGTTGTGTGTGTGTGTCATGTGTGTTATGTAACTCCCTCTGATTGGCTGGCGAGCTTTAGCGCTCTGGAGATGGAGGATGGAGATGAGCTCCACAGGGTTTCAGACGAGGACATGAATACTATTATTACAACATTCCTTTTATCAAGAAGAGGTTAAGCAGCTTCATGGCACGCTCACCTATAAGTCACCTGTGATCCAGACCAGCTTTTCTTTACAACACACAGGAGAGCCCTTGAGAGCAAGGTGACATCAGGATGGATTTGGTCCTTTAGTCTGCACGCGCTCTCTCTCTCTCTTTTCTACCCTCATTGCTAGGCATTTCAGCAGTGTGTGTGTGTGTGTGTGTGTGTGTGTGTGTGTGTGTGTGTCTGTGTGTGTGGGTCTTGGGAAACTATGACTTCACTGTTTTTTAAGCACAAAGGTCCATTGTGAGTCTCTGCAGGATTTCACTGTGATGGGAACAGAGGGCGATCCAATGGTTTGTACACCAACACCACACACACACCAGCAGAGCACTGCAACACAACACAAACCACACACACACCAGCAGAGCACTGCAACACAACACCAACCACACACACACCAGTGGACACACCATTTTCAGTTCACTGTCTCAGTTGGACTAACTGATGTGTAACACAGATGGAGAAGGATCAGGTAGAGAGTTCATCCAGAGAGAGAAAGAGAGAGAGTGAATACCCAGCTTGACCTTTAACCTGTGACCCCTACAGGGGGTCATGTCCATTCTGTTCATTCTGTTCCATTCCTTCCATCCAGCTCTTTGTCCATCCCTCTCTCCTTCCATCATAACCACAGGCACACTGTGGAGTGTTAATACACTCATTGGAGTGTTGGGACCTGCACTGTGTTACCATGGATGCAGACTAGTGTTCTCACATCTAATAATGTCTCTTCTGGATTGAGAAGCAACGTCATTCGAGGAATGTGCGCACGCTATGCGAGCCGTTAATGAAGTGATCACAAACAGTTGTTCTTCACGTGGTATATTTTGTGTTATGACCAATGGCCTATTCCCTTTGTAGAAAAGGTTTTTCCAAAATGTATATAGAGTAAAGATGAGAGAATTTCAAAACATTTGCAAAACGTTTGTTTGAGGTAATTTGGAGAAAAAAACAGCGTTCCTCACTGAAAATCATCGCTAAACTGTTAGCAAAGACAAATTATTGTACCAGTCTCAGAAACACCACGACAACCAATCGCTCACGCAACTCTATCTTGTTATGGTCACGTGAGCACTCAGCAAGCCACGCCCCTTTACACTCCACAGAAATCTGAAAAATGTCCTGCGTCGTAAACTGGCCTCAAAGCCTCCTTCTTCTCGGACACATCTGGCAGTCAGCTGCAGTGGGCTCGTATTGTTCTCTGTCGCTCGTAAGTGAATTCAGGTTATGAGTCACTGATTTAATTTTTCCAACTCTGTGAGATGGCTTTCGCGGCGCTGGCTGGTGTAACCCGAAGCCTTGTTTTCAGCGGACTTTGGTCATGTGAGTGATTTCGGTCTCTGGTGTTTACAAACACATATTCTCTCTAAACAGAAAAGCGGTACAGCACAGATTGAATGCCACGATTCCATTCAAAAGGAAAGACGAATTCTTGAACTGAAATTGGACTTCCAATTCCAATAGCTCCAGCAATTCAACTACATTCAAGATTACATTTCTAAACGCGGCTTCAGTCAATTTGAATGGGAAACCGGCCGAACACGTGTGATTATTGGTGTCTACTTAAGAGCCTTCTCTCCCCGCGGCTTGACTTGAAGGAGGGCTTAAACACAAGCAGCGACCCTCTCAGTTCTGATCCCCTGGTGATTAACACCACATTGAGAGGAATCCTGAGGACCCCCTCACACTACACCCTCTGAACACTTCTGAACTATGAAGGGCTTTGAGCTCTTTCATGTGACTGAAGAAAGAGCAAGCTGGAAACCCTCACACTCTTTATGCCCTAAAGATATTTCATAAAATATCTCTCGCTAACGTTCTCTCTCTCTCTCATTCACTCACTCACTCACTCAGTCACTCACTCACTCACTCACTCACTGACTCTCTCACTCACTATCTGTCTCTCTCACTCACTATCTGTCTCTCTCACTCACTATCTGTCTCTATCACTCACTCACTCACTCACTCACTCTCTCTCTCTCTCTCTCTCTCTCTCACTCTCTCTCTCTCACTCTCTCTCACACTCTGTCTCTCACTCTCTCTCTAAATATATTTACTTTAAACATGCAAAACTGTACACCCAGGATAAAAAATGATGTATTTTGAATATGGTCTTCAATGAAAAAAGGATTTCTGGCAAATGTGCTGCGTGTCTATAGTGTCTTTTAGTAGGCTATTAATGTATTCATATAAAGTGATAGCCAGTTACCAGCATGACACTAAAACATGTAGTAGTAATGGCTACGTTTTAATAAGTAGGCCTAGGCCTATATGTCAGAGCCTACACTTCTTAATTTTAACTTAAGTGAAAAGTGTAGTCAGTACTTCAAATGTTACCAGTCTTTATAAAGATGAGTATCTGTACTAGGCTACTTGAGTGAAGGATGTGTGTACTTTCGCCATCTCTGATACATAGATGTATATTGTGAGCGAGTCTCACTTCAGTTCTCGGTAGAAACGGTTGCTTCTCTTTAGGCCTCAATATGCTTCTGCGTCTCCGTTTTCGGGTGGGCGGGCTCACGGATACGCACGGATACACACGGATAGACTTCGTTTATAGTTCTCCGTAGGCTGTGGGTGCTGAAAACAATTCACCGCCAGAAGAGTAGGTGGCGCTGCACTGCGATGCTAGCTATAGGTGATCGAAAACTCGGAACAAATTTACAAATGAGCCGTTTTATCAATAAAATATGCACAGTTTCAGCGACTACACTGCCCATTTCTCGTCACATTTGAATTCAAATGCCGATTTACATGTACTGTTTAGCTGAAATATGAATTGTAAAAACTGCTTCGATCTCTTTGGTGATGTTTGTGATGCTAGCTGGAAGGGCAGCCTGCTTTGACTGGGTGTGCTGTGAACATTTCTGGGGGGGTTATTATGATTACGGAAAGGGATCGTATATGTTTTTATATTGCTACCATTTTAGAGACTGCTTATCGATCCGAGTGTTAATCAGGCGCGGAGCCAGACGTTGTAAACATTCCGGGTTTAGCCCAAACCAACAACGTATTGGGGCTTGATTGGCAAGAACGCGACGCTGAGCGCCTCCACGGTCCTCTTCCACATATTAAAATAGTGCTGCTGCCAACGAATAATGCACCTAATAATATGGTGCCTGCACTGCAATGCCATGGCGGGCTGGACCAAATGATTTTTCGGGCTGCATATGGCCCGCAGGTCGGAAGTTCCCCACCCCTGGTCTTGTTGGTCACGGCAACCCATAGCGGCAACCCCGCCCCTGACTTCTTAATACGGACCAATCACAGCCAAGGGGGTCTCCGTCGCTCTCCGTCGCTCTGCGTAATTTCGACGGATAGTTAGAAAATTCAGGAGGTGCACGTCAATCCGTCAAAAGCTCTCCGAGGGCTGACGGAGAGCACGCAGAGGGCGTTCCACGGAGACGAGGGCGTTCCTTCCTCTGCGTTTTTCGAAAAACGCAGAAGCATAATTAGGCCTTTTGTCAGAGGGCTCTGACACGCAGCGTGTGGCAGAAGAGGCAGAAAAGGCAGAAGGAGGCAGCGCTGATGGGGCTGGTTAGATGACCTTGAGACCTGAAGGCAGTAACGGACAAAAGAAGAGAGTCTTTGCGCCCCCTCAGATATGACCCCGTAGCCCTCTCACCGAGGGGGCGGACAGAAGAAGGTAACGTGGACGGACAGGCTTGTTTGGCGCTAAAACACAGTCAGAATTCTCTTGCTCGAGAGCTTTGGCGCTAAAACACAGTCAGAATTCTCTTGCTCGAGAGCTTTGGTGCTAAAACACAGTCAGAATTCTCTTGCTCGAGAGCTTTGGCGCTAAAACACAGTCAGAATTCTCTTGCTCGAGAGCTTTGGCGCTAAAACACAGTCAGAATTCTCTTGCTCGAGAGCTTTGGCGCTAAAATACAGTCAGAATTCTCTTGCTCGAGAGCTTTGGCGCTAAAACACAGTCAGACTTCTCTTGCTCGAGAGCTCGGCTCGTTTAGCCGCGCGTGGGACTGGCTCTCAGTCGTTTGTTCTGACTCACAGTTCTTTTTCTTTCTTTCGTTTCACCAAACTTTCATTCTTTCAAAAGAAATAATGCTACTCTGCCGTTTCTACAGTCGCCGATAAACAAGGTCTGCAGTCTAAGAGTATAAAGGTGATGCTAAGTGTTGTTGTTTTTCGGAATAAAAGTTATTTTGATCGGTTGTTTTGCAGACTAGTGCAGTCTGTGCTGCCATAGCACCTGCTGTGTGGGAGAGCTGTTTTCTAGCTTGGCACTAACACACACACGCAGGTTCTCTCACATAACACGCTCTGACTAATCAATAAGCCTATGTGAGAGACTTTTTAATTAAACTTACTTAGGAAAAAAATTGGGTTGAATTCGATTGTTTGCAAATGAATGCATCTTAAAGTTCCGTGTGTGTGTGGATGTAGGCTCTACGCGTGTTTGATCGATGGAGCGAGATAGATAGAGATAGGATAGATAGAGATAGGCCTATCGTAGGCTACTTCGGCCCAGACCTCCATAGGAGCTATGCTTATTGTCTCATATTAAACTCATGTGTGGCTATTAATCACACATCCCAAGGTGCCAGAATGGAGCGGACTCTCATTCTAAACCCTCCATTTCCTGGATAAGCACAATGAAGTGCTAAGGATGGCGATGAAAACGGATAGATGATGATCGATGGTGAAGATACGTTTTTAGAACCATTCTTCCTACAGCACAGCCATCTGTAGCCTACTAAGACTGATTCAATACATTTTGGGATGAAATGAGGGTATTATATTTTTAAGTTGGTTATTAATTAACTGCCAAATACGAAGGCCTAAAAGGCCTAATATTTCTTAAAAGACTATCTTGTAGCCTACTATCTTACTTTAAGAAGAAATATTAGGCTACTTGCTTGTAATCCAACCAGAGAAAAAGATTCACTTCTTTTCTCTGTAAAAATCAATCCACGCATCCTAATAATTGCAACAGAATATTTTTTTTTAATTTGTGAGATCCGTAGCCCTAGGCCAGGGGTCGGCAACCCAAAATGTTGAAAGAGCCATATTGGACCAAAAAAAACAAAAACGAATCTGTCTGGAGCCGCAAAAATTTTTAAGCCTTATAATGAAGGCAACACATGCTGTAAGTGTCTATATTAGCTATATTAGCTTACTATCAAAATGATAAGTAGGCTACAAATAGGCCTACATAATGAGTATTTGTTAGGATTCATGAATAAATGTTTATTTTTCCTGCAGCGCATTCTGGAGAGAATGACGCACCACGTGACTACTCTGCTGTACAATAGTGCTTAAACTAGTGCTTGACGTAAATCTTCGTTGAAATAATATTTAAGCAATATAGTAGGCTACTCGTGAGACTGGGGTAGGTAAGGGATATTCCCACGGGTGGTGTTCGTACCCTTACCTACCCCATTCGCACGAGTACTATATTGCTTTTATACAACAATTTATAGTCAACCAATTAACATTTAAACACGAAGTTATTGATTTAAAACATGTTTATTTCGCCATTGTTCCTCCGCAATGAAAAAAATAGTTCCATTGTCAACGTCAACTGAGCTAGTTATTAGCCCGAAAGCTAAGGTTATGCTAGCAAGATTCAAAGGCAATAACATTGTGTACGGTTGACAAACAGTCAATATAATTTTACAGTATGTTTGACAAGAAGATTTGCTAGTTAACCAACCATGTCACTGTCTCCAAATCAATATCCAGATTTTCACGAACAAAGTAGCCTACTAGGTACTAGACTAGTCTAGAGAGTGGAAGCAAATGGATGTGAGCTGATCGCATCAAAGTTGACATATTCTCCAAACATTAATTATCATTTGAAAGTAGAGCTATGTTTAACAACAAGACTAGCCAGCTTTCGAGCATTGTCCCCAAATAAAATCTTTTATTTTTAAGAAGAAAATAATCGGCCATGTGTAGAGTTGCTGCTAGTCTAGTAGTACTACTGTCGTGTTGGCCGCAGCCTGTCGAAGTAGATTGACTAGCGAGGTAAATACCGAATGGGATGTGAGATGAGCGGTTACGTGACACTGACACAGTACATTCTGAATTATTTTTTTTTCAAATAGGTTAAGTCACTCATTATTGTAAATACAAGTTAGCTTGTTAAAGTCTTTCAAAATTGTAAATGGAGGCTTTGACTTGTCCTTGTTGTCATGGTTACTTATTTGTATCAACTCGAATGTTTCATCGCGGAGTGATTTATAATTAGCTGTGAAAAGTCAGAGTTGGGATGTCCAGGATTTCAACTCATGGAACTCGTCTCTCGTCCATCAGAAACAGCTAAATAAGTCGATAGAACCCAATTGTTTTATAAAATGTATTATCCAATGCTGTAAAAATGTGTATAATAAATATTTAATTTCAACATTTCGGTTTAAATAATTAAAATTTATTTTTCCATTTTCATATTTTTAAAAAGGCTCCAGGGAGCCACTAGGGCGGCGCCAAAGAGCCGCATGCGGCTCTCGAGCCGCAGGTTGCCGACCTCTGCCCTAGGCTATTCACTGCTGAATTCGAGTATTAATGTTTTTGATCATTTATTGTAGCTAGTAAATCATAATTCATGACTGTCTTTCTTATTACCAAGATATGCCACCAGAAAAATACTTTTGACATACACTTGCATTTTGCATTGATAAGATAGAGCTGCTGTTTAACTATGTTTGGCGATGGAACAGCCCGAAAATGTTGAAATAACGCCCTCTACCGATTGAATGACGTGAACACGTTAGAAAATACGATTATGGTAGATCGCTGCTGCACATTATTATATAAACTAAGATATTCCATGGCATTTAAAAAAGCGATCAAAGATTATGTGAAAATCGAAAGCGTTTAATTAACCTAATCGGTTTACCGCACTAGTATACGGAAACGCTTAACCCGGAAGTGTTGTTTCACCCTCGTGGTGAGACTTGACAGACGCTCAATGAACAAATGTGTTTCAGTGACTAGAGCTGTCTGCGTTGCAGTTGCTAGCCAGAAAAGTCCGACTCCTACCCGTTCACTGGTAGGATTTATTTGACAATCACCGGGTTCTAGAGAAATATGTTATACGATTAGAAGGGGGTTACTTTTAACCTTACGGCCAAACCAAATTGATCTCTTCGAGAGAACATTTGCTAGACCAGTGCCTAGCTAGCTCTAGCTACAGTCCATGCTAGCTATAATCAGGAAGCTAAATTCACTAGACAGTTGGCCATACGTGTTCTATAGTAAATCTAGAACACACACCAATATAAACTAGCTAGTGCCATCTTGCTAACTAGCTGTTCTAGTTGTTGTTGTTGGGTTACAAACATGTTATATTATAACAAATGTTACAACATATATTATAGAAGGCTAAGTTGGCCAACTGGAAGGCACATTTGTAAAATGTAATGCAAAGTATTCTCTTTTCCAGATTCCTTGCTTGCTTTCGGTCACAAGGATAAATACGTGTATTCGAGACTGTCATAAGTGGCTGCATACCATGTCATCGGAAGTACCAGTCCCCAAAGCGGGGGACAATGCGGGCGATGCCAACATGACCGTAACTATCGGAGCAACAGTTCCCACCGGATTTGAACACACCGCTTCAGAGGAGGTCCTGGAAAAGATTGGGGTGGAAGCCACTATAAGCAAGGACCGCGGCCGGATTTACTTTAAAATAACCACAAACAACCTCTTTCAGGTAAGAATGAAGGAAGCCGTACATGGAAGTGCGATGAGTACTGAATCGGCCCTCTGTGAAACTGTTTTTGTTTTGTAAGAGTTACAGTTGATTCTCAGTATTTAGCTATGAGTAATATATCTAACTGTCAGCACTGTAGGGTACTCTGTCATTGTGACAAGTGGGAGGATCCTTTCACTGTTTTCTCACACCTGGTTTGAATCCCGCCTGGGGAACTCTCCAGGCCTCAGACCCCCCCGGGCTTCAGACCCCCCCGGGCTTCAGACCCCCCCGGGCCCCAGACCCCCCCCGGGCCCAGACCCCCCCGGGCCCAGACCCCCCCGGGCCCAGACCCCCCCGGGCCCAGACGGGCCCCAGACCCCCCGGGCCCAGACCCCAGACCTCTCTGTGTGGAGTTTGCATGTTCTCCTCTCGCTCACAAGGGTTTCAATAACCCCAATATAAAACCCAAGCAGAACAGATGGCTTCGCTGCAGGACATGAGCACTTGGCCCTGGTCCTCCAGACATGGGTGAGCACTTGGCCCTGGTCCTCCAGACATGGGTGAGCACTTGGCCCTGGTCCTCCAGACATGGGTGAGCACTTGGCCCTGGTCCTCCAGACATGGGTGAGCACTTGGCCCTGGTCCTCCAGACATGGGTGAGCACTTGGCCCTGGTCCTCCAGACATGGGTGAGCACTTGGCCCTGGTCCTCCAGACATGGGTGAGCACTTGGCCCTGGTCCTCCAGACATGGGTGAGCACTTGGCCCTGGTCCTCCAGACATGGGTGAGCACTTGGCCCCTGGTCCTCCAGACATGGGTGAGCACTTGGCCCTGGTCGCCCAGACATGGGTGAGCACTTGGCCCTGGTCCTCCAGACATGGTGAGCACTTGGCCCCTGGTCCTCCAGACATGGGTGAGCACTTGGCCCTGGTCCTCCAGACATGGGTGAGCACTTGGCCCTGGTCGTCCAGACATGGGTGAGCACTTGGCCCTGGTCCTCCAGACATGGGTGAGCACTTGGCCCTGGTCGTCCAGACATGGGTGAGCACTTGGCCCTGGTGTCCAGACATGGTTGACCCTCAGAGGAAGGCCAGAATGATGGGAGGAAAGCAGAGAGGGAATTTCATCGGTGGATACTCGTGTGTGTGCGTGTTGGTGACGTTGCATTACCAGTACATGTTTCTTAACATGCTAAACCCATGTGTTCTGCCCCTGGCAAGCATAGGTTTAAACATGCCTGACTTTCCTGGAAGAAAACACATACATCATGTCATTAACTGGACTGGTGTATTAGACACACAGTTACGCAGTTACAGATTTCCAAAATGAGGCAATGCCATAGTCACTATGACCTTGCACCTGTTGTTGTTTATGTTGTTTTGTGTTGCCGGGGCGATGAATTCACAGGGCTGATTGTCACGTATCACATGCACATTGGAGTATTTCTTTAAAACATGGATTTAAAGGAAAACGATTTCTCCTTTTTCCATTGTGAATTCTGACGGTTTGTTTTTCGATGTGGGCAGTTCTTCTTCTTTCTGTGTGGTTGGCCTGTAGAACTGGTCCTCTCTGCCCCCTCACCCAGCCCCCTCATCCTGCCCCCTCATCCTGTCTCCTCTCTCTGCAGGTGCACCACCTGAAGTCTGTGGATAACCTGTTTGTGGTGGTCGAAGAGTATGACGACTATCCGTTTAAAGACTCAAAGGTAAAAGTTTTGGCCTTGTGGTGTTACAAGAAAGATTCCTGGGATTTTATTGTCTTCGGTCAACATCACAGACCCCCACACACACACACACATGCTTTCTCTCCATTACACACACACACACACACACACACACACACACACACACACACACACACACACACACACACACACACACACACACACACACACACACACACACACACTTTCCCACCTCACACACACCTCTGTCTGCCCTACAGGAGGAGACCCTGGCGGAGCTGCAGCTTCTGGCCTCTAAACTCCCGTGGACCAACGCCCTGGAGGTCTGGAGGCTGAACAACTCCCTGAAGAAGAAGAGACTCCGTCGCCGTGGCCCCGGGACCAGGGGGAAGCCTAGCAACAAGCCCCCCAGAGACGCCGCCTCTACCGAGGCAGTCTCCACGGAGGCAGTCTCCACGGAGGCAGTCTCCACCGAGGCCCTTGCCGCCGACACAGCCCGCCTGCAGCTGGAGGCCCCAGAGCAGGGAGACGGGTTGCCAGAGCGGGCAGATAACCCCCTAGAAGAGCAGGACAAGTTGGGGGCGGGGCCTGAGGAGGAGGCGGCGGCGAAGCCCAGTGTGGTAAAGTTCCGTGTGACGTGCAGCAGGGCCGGGGACAAACACAGCTTCACGTCCAGCGAGGCAGCGAGGGACTTTGGCGGTGCCGTCCAGGAGCTGTTTCAGTGGAAAGCTGACATGACCAAGTTTGATGTGGAGGTACAGTTTGATGGCAGCAAGTCCTAACAGGACTGACAGATTCCACCGCATTAGCCAAACTAAACCATCCCACGTTGACACCCTAGTCGAGATAAGGCTCTGACTTGCACGCCATGACTCAAACAATGTAGAAAAGAAAAACTATACAAATATTTTTATTGGATTCAGACGGGTGTGGTTACGTTAGACTTCAGTTCTACTAATGACTAAAATAATATTTTGTACACATTTTTCATTCCCAAAGTAACTACACCACTTATTTAAAGATGTGTTGGTATTAACATGAGCATGAGAGAATGTTCGAAGTGAAAAGCATGTTAGAATTCTTTGGTTGATATATATTAGACACCTGCTGCACTAGACCGTCTCTGAATCCTCGTGCGTGCGTGCGTGCGTGCGTGCGTGCGTGCGTGCGTGCGTGTGTGTGTGTGTGTGTGTGTGTGTGTGTGTGTGTGTGTGTGTGTGTGTGTGTGTGTGTGTGTGTGTGTGTGTGTGTGTGTGTGTGTGTGTGTGTGTGGATCCTGCAGGTGCTGCTGAACATCCACAAGGTGGAGGTGGTGGTGGGCATCGCCCTGACGGAGGAGAGTCTACACAGGAGGAACATCACTCACTTTGGGCCCACAACGCTGAGGTCCACCCTGTGTTATGGCATGCTGAGGTCAGTATGATACCAGGTTACAGGTCAGGTCAGTATGATACCCAGGTTACAGGTCAGGTCAGTATGATACCCAGGTTACAGGTCAGGTCAGTATGATACCCAGGTTACAGGTCAGGTCAGTATGATACCAGGTTACAGGTCAGCTCAGGTCAGTATGATACCCAGGTTACAGGTCAGGTCAGTATGATACCCAGGTTACAGGTCAGTTCAGGTCAGTATGATACCCAGGTTACAGGTCAGGTCAGTATGATACCCAGGTTACAGGTCAGGTCAGTATGATACCAGGTTACAGGTCAGGTCAGTATGATACCCAGGTTACAGGTCAGGTCAGTATGATACCCAGGTTACAGGTCAGGTCAGTATGATACCCAGGTTACAGGTCAGGTCAGTATGATACCCAGGTTACAGGTCAGGTCAGTATGATACCAGGTTACAGGTCAGGTCAGTATGATACCCAGGTTACAGGTCAGGTCAGTATGATACCCAGGTTACAGGTCAGGTCAGTATGATACCCAGGTTACAGGTCAGGTCAGGTCAGTATGATACCCAGGTTACAGCTCAGTATGATACCAGGTTACAGCTCAGTATGATACTCAGGAGCCACTTTCTGTGGAAGCCGAACCGGAGCTGAAACACTAAACCGAAACACGTTCAGTCCTCACACAATGCTCCAACACTCGTTGTGTAAGGTGTTCGTAAGGTGACCCTGGTGGGTGTGTCGTAATAAGATCCGTGGGTTCGTTTGTTACTGCTCGTGTATTCAGTCTGTCGTGGGCGTGCTGCTCCAACTGTTGAACCTCCGTTAAAACGTCTCTTACATTTAGTCATTTAGCAGACGCTCTTATCTAGAGCGACTTACAGTAAGTACAGGGACATTTTCCCAGAGGCAAGTAGGGTGAAGTGCCTTGCCCAAGGACACAACGTCATTTGGCTCCGTCGGGGAATCGAACCAACAACCTTCTGATTTATAGCCCGACTCCCTCACCGCTCAGCCATCTGACCCCCGTCTGTTGATACAGGATGTGTAAACCGGAGCCCTCCGACGTGATCCTGGACCCGATGTGTGGCACTGGAGCCATACCGCTGGAGGTAAACAATACAAATACACAAACATCCAATGCATATCAAATGATAAGTGCACAGAAGATGATCTTAAAGGACGTGGGGGAATATAAAGGTGAAGGTGCTCAGATGAAGAGGAGACATTTTGAAGCACTTTGTAAGGAGGGTTGGGTATCTAGAACCGGTTCCAGATTTCCAAGAAAAAAAAGATTGTCACTGACCTCCTGGTTCCATTTCCTGTCCTAATGGTTCCACTTCCTGTCCAGGGTGCCCTGGAGTGGCCGCAGGCCTACTACGTCGCCGGGGACAACAACGACATGGCGGTGAGCCGCACGATCAACAACATCAGCCACGCCCAGAAGAAAAGACGCGACAGGGGCAGGCGAGTACAGACCTACCTTCATCCAACCTCATCCAACTTCATCCACCCCTAGCCTCCCCTCATCCACTCCTCATCCACCCCTCAAGGAAGACAATTCCATTCAACAGCCTCATCTTCGGTTATTAAAAGCAATACTCATTTGAAAGGGCCCTGTTGAGTGAAGACTTCCTGTGACAGACATGTTGAGTGAAGACTTCCTGTGACAGACATGTTGTGTTCCTGTGACAGACATGTTGACTTCCTGTGACAGACATGTTGACTTCCTGTGACAGACATGTTGACTTCCTGTGACAGACATGTTGACTTCCTGTGACAGACATGTTGACTCCCTGTGACAGACATGTTGACTTCCTGTGACAGACATGTTGTGTTCCTGTGACAGACATGTTGACTTCCTGTGACAGACATGTTGACTTCCTGTGACAGACATGTTGACTTCCTGTGACAGACATGTTGACTTCCTGTGACAGACATGTTGACTTCCTGTGCGTTGCAGTGAGACTCCGGGTCTGCAGATCGACACGGTGCAGTGGGACCTGTGTCACCTGCCCATGAGGACGGCCTCCGTGGACGTCATCGTCACAGACATGCCCTTCGGGAAGAGGTGAGGGGATTTAGGGGCCTGGGTTGTGTTATGTGTTTTGTGTGTGTGACCAGCGAGGCCAAATCACTGGGACATTATGGAACAATAGCTGACAGGCTGTGTACGTGTGTGTGCTTGCATGTGTGTGTGTGTGCTTGCGTGTACGTGTGTGTGTGTGCTTGCATGAACGTGTGTGTGTGTGCTTGCATGAACGTGTGTGTGTGTGCTTGCATGAACGTGTGTGTGTGTGTGCTTGCGTGTACGTGTGTGTGTGTACGTGTGTACGTGTGTGTGTGTGTTAAAGGATGGGTTCCAGGAAGAAGAACTGGGACCTGTACCCGTCCTGTCTGAGGGAGATGGCTCGTGTTTGCAGACCAGGCACTGGCAAGGCTGCTCTGTTGACACAGGACAAGAAGTGCTTCACCAAGGTACCCTACCTCTCATCCGGACCAAACAGAGATTACACATTACACACAATACATTATTACTCATAAATGATCACTGTACCCCAGGGACACACTGTATGTTTAGCATTTCTGGACAGTTAAGAAAAGTATGCCAGTATTTTAGTTGTTATTACTTGGAAAGATTTCAGATTTATTGTTGCGTTTCTAGGAAATCTGTCAGGAAATAGGATAGGTTGTTATTCAAGCTACACCAGCCTGTAACAGAAGACCTGACAGGATCTCCACCAGGGTCATAAGAAATAGATATCACAAATAGCTGTGCAATCGCTCTGATGTTGCCTCAGAACAAAGTCTGCATTGTGGCACCTGAATAGAGACTTTGTTCTGACGAAACATCCTTGTGAGTACGAGGGCTGAATCACGCGTTCTGTACGCCCCTGGCAGTATGGAACTCATCCAATCAAAACGCCCCCAGTGGGTCTTGGCCTGTGAATGTTTCCTGACGGCTTGTTGATGTTCTGTGCATGTCTGGCTTGTCTGACCAGGCGGTCTCCAGGATGGGGGGCTGTGGAAGAAGTCTCACATCGTCTGGGTGAACGTGGGGTTAGGGTTAGGTTGTTGATGCTCTGTGCTTCTGACCAGGCGGTCTCCAGGATGGGGGGGCTGTGGAAGAAGTCTCACATCGTCTGGGTGAACGTGGGGTTAGGGTTAGGTTGTTGATGCTCTGTGTGTCTGACCAGGCGGTCTCCAGGATGGGGGGCTGTGGAAGAAGTCTCACATCGTCTGGGTGAACGTGGGGTTAGGGTTAGGTTGTTGATGCTCTGTGCTTCTGACCAGGCGGTCTCCAGGATGGGGGGCTGTGGAAGAAGTCTCACACGGTCTGGGTGAACGTGGGGTTAGGGTTAGGTTGTTGATGCTCTGTGCTTCTGACCAGGCCGTCTCCAGGATGGGGGGGCTGTGGAAGAAGACTCACACGGTCTGGGTGAACGTGGGGTTAGGGTTAGGTTGTTGATGCTCTGTGCTTCTGACCAGGCGGTCTCCAGGATGGGGGGGCTGTGGAAGAAGACTCACACCGTCTGGGTGAACGTGGGGGGGCTCCACGCGGGAGTGTATCTCCTGAAGAGGACCACGGGCGTGTTCGGAGAGACCCCCGAGGACATCTGGGAGGGGCCGCCTGCTGCCAAGGCAACCAGCGAGAAGAAGGAGGAGGACAAGTGACCCTGGGGGGGACAAGTGTCCTGTGTCCTGGGGGGGGACAAGTGTCCAGGGGGGAACGCGTCCAGTTTAGTTTTACGTTTGAGTGCTTGTTACACAAGGGCAGTGTTTATTTATTACCAAACTTAAGGCCGTTTCCATTTTTGTAGAATGCACTTATTTACATCTCCGCCCCCACAGCTCTAACTGAAGTAGTTAAGATACGTCATGTCGTCTTCAAGACTGACGGAAGTTCATGGTGACTTTGACTCAGCGCTGCCAGGATGTTGGATGTGTACTTAACGTCTCCTCCAATCCTTGACCTCTTTAAACGTCTCCTCCAATCCTTGACCTCTGCTTGTTTCGAGTGAGGACACTTATTCAGTTCCATTTCCTGTTTGCATCGGTGACCTCACTTCCTTTAAAAAGCTTGTGTCATATAAACAGTTTCTGTACAGTGTCTGTTTATAGAAAATAAAGATATTGTTTTCCAGAGATGTTGTAATTACACTGACGGTGATGTAATTGTTTGACATCAGTGGAGGGCATGCACATACAACCCAGTGAACAGCCCTGTAACCTGGGTAACAGCCCTGTAACCTGGGTAACAGCTGTCCACCTACACAAATCAGCTCCACCTTCCTGGTGAGACACCATGAATGGTTGATAATGATTTCATTTTTTTCGCGGGTTGGGCATTAACGTCCTCTTCTGCATGCACGTGAGGAAGAACGGTAGGATTTTTAAATGTAATAAAGTTATTTTCGAATGATTTGGGAAAATACACCAGGTCTAAAGTTGACAAATGTGAACGTTTTTTTAAAATTATAGTAGGCTACTGTGTGTCTGAGTTTACTGAATAATACAATAATGAAATCCATGACAGGTTCAATTTTCTCTCCCCCCCCCAAAAAAGCGACATATCATGTCAAAACCTGGAATCCAAATTTGGAAAACATCTCCCAAACTTCGTGACACAATATTCTAAATGTCACGTAACGCTTCATGTATAACAATCAACCTGTGACCTAGACGGATACGCGACGTAATCAAACATAAGAGCCAGTGACCGATGTTTATCTCGTGTAGACAAGTGAGGCAATCAGTCATGACTCATGACGTTGCTGAAAGGGGGGGCGGGGGGGGGTGTGTGTGACATAAAGAGGCATGTCAGGTAGATCGGTCTCATCAAATCCACTGCCCCCTCCAAGTTGCAGGGACGTCGAGAGAAGAAACACGCGATATGATTTGGACAATTATTTTCCTAATCCAGGCTGTGCTTGTCTACCTCGTACTTTCGAAACGCTCAAGGTAAGTCGTCTCAATTAAAACTTTGTGAGACTTAAACGTTCTGTGTCATTGTCTAAAATTATAATGCTGTCAAATGAATCAAAGTACACGATCTCACATGATCTAAACTCATCCAGTTTCAGGTCATCCAAGATGTGCATAGGGCCTACTATGTACATACTATACATACGGTGCAGTTTAATTTGCGTTACTCATTCGATTACATTCTACATTATAGTTGACCTAATTCTTAATTTAGGGTGTGTTACTTTATGCCGATCGCAGACTTAGTTGTGCTGTCAAACTGAGAATATATAGACTGCTCTCTGTCACCCCACCGTCACAGTCTGTGAAGGATAATCTTGACATTGATATCGAGAGACAAACCTTTAGGAACCGCAGGAGCTTTTAGACGACCAGAAGAGTTTTCACTAAAACATTTCCAGCTAATGTAAACTACTAATGAGAGGTTATGCTTAACCCTTGTGCTGCCTTCGGTCACAATGACCCGAAGGTTCACAACGACCCATCATTCTGCTGCGACAATTTTACCCAATACAAAAACAAATAAAAAGCATTTTCTTTTAACATTTGCGCTGTGGGGGGTGTGAGACAGCCTGACGGTTAAAAGAAAATGCTTCACTTTATTTTTGAATGAGGTAAAGTTGTCACAACACGTGGGGGGTCCCAATGACTGATGGGTCACAATGACCCGAAGAGAACACAAGGGTTAAACACTTAATTACATTTGTAGGGAGCCCTCACTCCCCCACCTGTATGTGGAATGTGGTTTTGTACCCACACAGGTATTTAAATACCACTTACACTAGGTAAACTGCTTGTTCAGGTATTTATGGTTTATCCACTTCACAGTTCTAAAATACACACACATGTCTTCATGTTTGGCGGTTTAGTAAATACTGTGGTCAGGAAAGGATATTACCAAGACAAATAACTATAAATCGCTATGAAGCATTCATACACAGCTGTCTATAGACTTTCCTGTGTGATGTTAGAGTGATCACATGTTAAATCAGTCCATTGTGTCAGGCACAAACTTCCTCTTGGCCATTTTAGATGGATTCTTTGTGATGGTTTTGGGTTCTGTTTCTGTGTGTTTAGCACAGGTCTGGCTGTCCATTGACCCCAAACGAATCTTGTCCCTTCAGGTTGAGCAGAGAGCCCCCGTTAGACAAAGGTGTGATCCCGTGGCTCGGACACGCTCTAGAG
Source organism: Mallotus villosus (assembly GCA_903064625.1). Taxonomy (NCBI): domain Eukaryota; kingdom Metazoa; phylum Chordata; class Actinopteri; order Osmeriformes; family Salangidae; genus Mallotus; species Mallotus villosus. Next base: position 42,211 of record CAEFZP010001362.1, on the reverse strand, counting down.
TTTGGGAAAGACGCCGCAAAGTTCCTGACCCGTATGAAGATGAAACACGGGGACATATTCACGGTGAGGGACAAGTGGAAGGTGTCATAGCCCTGGAAATACACCAACTATCAGCATCTGGGGGGAGTCAGATGGCTGAGCGGTTAGGGAGTCGGGCTATAAATCAGAAGGTTGTTGGTTCGATTCTCGGCTGTGCCAAATGACGTTGTGTCCTGGGGCAAGGCACTTCACCCTACTTGCCTCGGGGAGAATGTCTGAGTATGTGTGTGTGTGTTGTATGTGCATTTATGTGTGTGTGTTCCCTAGGTGCGTGTCGCTGGCCAGTACGTGACAGTCCTGTTGGACCCCCTCTCTTACGACGAGGTGCTTCAGGACACCAAGTGTCTGGACTTTTCCCGCTATGCAGAGGTCCTCATGGAGCGGATCTTCAGTCTGAGACTGCCCCACTACAACCCTGCCAAGGACAGAGCCATGATGAGCCAGTACGTATCCATGTCCATCTTACTGCATCCATGATGAGCCAGTACGTATCCATGTCCATCTTACTGGGTCCATGACGCGCCAGTACGTATCCATGTCCATCTTACTGGGTCCATGACGGCCCAGTACTATCCATGTCCATCTTACTGCGTCCATGACGGCCCAGTACGTATCCATGTCCATCTTGTCCTCCTGTCACTCTCCATTTGAGTCAACATTCTCCCGCGTCAACATCCTCAGGGGGGGGGGTGGGGATTGTTACTTAGTGACTCACATAAGCTTTCCGGTGACCCTTGACCGGTGACCCTTGACCTTTGTGTCTCCAGGCACTTCCGAGGAAAGAGCCTGACCCTGCTGAACTGCAGCATGCAGAAACACCTGCAGGCTCTGCTGCTAGCAGACACGCCTCCTAAACCGTCACACTGGAAAACCGACGGGCTGTTTAACTTCTCTTACAGCCTTCTCTTCAGGTATGGAAAAAACCTCCCTCCCTCCCTCCCTCCGTGTCTCCCTCCCTCCGTGTCTCCCTCCCTCCGTGTCTCCCTCCCCTCCCTCCGTGTCTCCCTCCCTCTCTCCCTCTCTCCCTCTCTCCTCTCTCCCTCTCCCTCCTCCGTGTCTCCCTCCCTCTCTCCGTCTCTCCCTCCCTCCGTGTCTCCCTCCGTCTCCCTCCCTCCGTGTCTCCCTCCCTCCGTGTCTCCCTCCCTCCCTCCGTGTCTCCCTCCCTCTCTCCGTCTCTCCTCCCTCCGTGTCTCCCTCTCCCTCCGTGTCTCCCTCCTCCCTCCGTGTCTCCCTCCCTCCCTCCGTGTCTCCCCTCCCTCCGTGTCTCCCTCCCTCCCTCCGTGTCTCCCTCCCTCCCTCCGTGCTCCCTCCCTCCGTCTCCCTCCCTCTCTCCGTGTCTCCCTCTCTCCGTCCCTCCCTCCCTCCGTGTCTCCCTCTCCCTCCCTCCCTCCCTCCGTGTCTCCCTCCCTCTCTCCGTCCCTCCCTCCCTCCGTGTCTCCCTCCCTCCCTCCCTCCGTTCTCCCTCCGTGTCTCCCTCCCTCTCTCCGTCCCTCCCTCCCTCCGTGTCTCCCTCCCTCCCTCCGTGTCTCCCTCCGTGTCTCCCTCCCTCCTTCCGTGTCTCCCTCTCTCCGTGTCTCCTCCCTCCCCTCCCCTCCCTCCCTCCCGTGTGTCCTCCCTCTCTCCCTCTGTGTCTCCCTCCGTGTCTCCCTCCCTCCGTGTCCTCCCTCCCTCCGTGTCTCCCTCCCTCTCTCCCTCTCTCCCTCCCTCTCTCCCTCTCTCCCTCCGTCTCTCCCCTCTCTCCCTCCCTCCCTCCGTGTCTCCCTCTCTCCCTCTGTGTCTCCCTCCCTCCCTCTGTGTCTCCCTCCCTCCGTGTCTCCCTCCCTCCGTGTCTCCCTCCCTCTCCCCTCTCTCCCCTCCCTCTCTCCCTCTCTCCCTCTCTCCCTCCCTCCCTCCGTGTCTCCCTCTCTCCCTCTGTGTCTCCCTCCCTCTCTCCGTCTCTCCCTCCCTCCGTGTCTCCCTCTCTCCGTGTCTCCCTCCCTCCCTCCCCTCCCTCCGTGTGTCTCCCTCTCTCCCTCTGTGTCTCCCTCCCTCCCTCCGTGTCTCCCTCCCTCCGTGTCTCCCTCCCTCTCTCCCTCTCTCCCTCCGTCTCTCCCTCTCTCCCTCCCTCCCTCCGTGTCTCCCTCTCTCCCTCTGTGTCTCCCTCCCTCCCTCCGTGTCTCCCTCTCTCCCTCCCTCTCTCCCTCTCTCCCTCCGTCTCTCCCTCTCTCCCTCCCTCGCTCCCTCCGTGTCTCCCTCTCTCCCTCTGTGTCTCCCTCCCTCCTCTCTCGTGTCTCCCTCCCTCCGTGTCTCTCTCCCTCCGTGTCTCCCTCCCTCTGTGTCTCACTCCCTCCGTGTCTCTCTCCCTCTCTCCGTGTCTCCCTCTCTCCGTGTCTCCCTCTTCACCTCCCTCCCTCTCTCCGTGTCTCCTTCCCTCCCTCCCTCCCTCCCTCCCTCCGTGTCTCCCTCTTCACCTCTCGTCACAGACCGGCTTGTGACTCCTGACGGGCAGAATAAACAGTTTATGCCCGACCCTTCTGCACGAGCCTGTGTTTGTAAACACTCAGGAAGAATGCAGGGTGACACAGACTAACGCACAAAGACTCGGGCCAGGGGGTGCCAGTCGTCACGCACACACACGACTGGATAAGAGTTTTCTCTGCGTCACAAAAGACCTCAAATCTCCACAGGCATCTGAGACTGGTGGTACAGAGTGAATCATTGTTCCTCAGGGGAGCAGAGGTCGAGGGGAGGAGGAGAGAGATCTACGGTGTAAGATAAGGTTTAGAGTAACCTGTTGAGAGACTGTTCCCTGGGTGGGCCTCTGGATGCTCGCTGTAGACCTGAGCAGGGCCGCCAAGCCGAGATGCTGATCTGCTGATCTGCTATTGTTAACGTTCAAAAGACACCAACTGTCAACTGTTCTGGGGGTATTAAGTAATGCATGTTCCTCCCCACGCGTAGGCGAACACATTTTAACTTGACATTTTCGTCTCCCTCCCAACGCCCACACACTCTCTTTTACTTCTCTCTCTCTCTCTCTCTCTCTCTCCTCTCTCCCCCCCTCTCTCTCCCTCCCTCTCTCATTCTTCCTTTTCTTTGTGTGTCCCCACAGGGCAGGGTATCTCACTCTGTTTGGGGGGGAGCTCGACAACAACAGCGCCGACCCTTCCAGAGTCTACAAGGAGTTCCGCAACTTTGACCGACTCCTGACTAAAATGGCCAGGAACACACTTAAACCAGGTAACACACACACACACACACACTTAAACCAGGTAACACACACACACACACACACTTAAACCAGGTAACACACACACACACACACATCTGGTCACTCTGAAGCAAAATCTACAAGATACAATAGTTTACCTGATATACTGAAAACTCAATAAAAAACGTTATTCCCCAATAAGAAGTTGTTAATAATTGATTAACTCCCCCCCCCACACACACACCTACTACCTAACTGAGATCATCTGTGTATGTGCCTCTTATCACGACGTCTCTTAACTCTCTCTCTCTCTCTCTCTCTCTCTCTCTCTCTCTCAACACTCTCTCTCTCTCTCTCTCTCTCTCGTCTCTCCCCCATCACATAGTTGTACTCACTCACTCCCACATGAATGCACACACACAGAACAGATCCTGTTTCTGATTCTGACAGCCCCACCCGGCTCACAGTCGAGCTGTTAATCTTTGTGTGTCTCTCTGAAGTCACTCCCTGGATAATATATCACGTTTCTCTCATAACTCTTGTACCCAGAATAGAAGCGCTGGAGCTATTTTTACCACTTCAATATTGTTTTTCTTTTTCTTGAGTCACCTCATGAAATATGTGAAGTCATCTGTTGGACCTATTGACATGTTTTTGGTAACGCCTGGCTTACGTTCTGTGTGTGTTTCTGTGTGTGTTTCTGTGTGTGTCTCTGTGTGTGTTTCTGTGTGTGTGTGTGCCCGCCTGCCTGCCACAGAGGAGAAGAGGACAGCCCAAGACCTTCGCAGCAGACTGTGGAAGCTGTTAGCCCCCGCAGGCCTGGCTCCAGCCCCAGAGGCCCAGCCTCCAGCCCCAGAGGCCCAGCCTCCAGCCCCCCGGCCCCAGCGCCTGGCTCCAGGACTACAGGCAGCAGCTCCAGCAGTCCGGGGCGGATGAGGACACCCAGAGGAGGGCCACCTTGCTGCAGCTCTGGGCCACCCAGGTACGCCTCTCCCTCAGAGCTGCCTCTCCCTCAGAGCTGCCTCTCCCTCAGAGCTGCCTCTCCCTCAGAGCTGCCTCTCCCTCAGAGCTGCCTCTCCCTCAGAGCTGCCTCTCCCTCAGAGCTGCCTCTCCTTCAGAGCTGCCTCTCCCTCAGAGCTGCCTCTCCCTCAGAGCTGCCTCTCCCTCAGAGCTGCCTCTCCCTCAGAGCTGCCTCTCCTTCAGAGCTGCCTCTCCCTCAGAGCTGCCTCTCCTTCAGAGCTGCCTCTCCCTCAGAGCTGCCTCTCCCTCAGAGCTGCCTCTCCCTCAGAGCTGCCTCTTCCTCTCCCTCAGAGCTGCCTCTCCCTCAGAGCTGCCTCTCCCTCAGAGCTGCCTCTCCCTCAGAGCTGCCTCTCCCTCAGAGCTGCCTCTCCCTCAGAGCTGCCTCTCCCTCAGAGCTGCCTCTCCCTCAGAGCTGCCTCTCCCTCAGAGCTGCCTCTTCCTCAGAGCTGCCTCTCCCTCAGAGCTGCCTCTCCCTCAGAGCTGCCTCTCCCTCAGAGCTGCCTCTCCCTCAGAGCTGCCTCTCCCTCAGAGCTGCCTCTCCCTCAGAGCTGCCTCTCCCTCTCCCTCAGAGCTGCCTCTTCCTCAGAGCTGCCTCTCCCTGGGGGAACTCCTGGAGCTCCCGGGGGCTCTGTCGCCTCTCCACACACACACACATAGTATACACACATAGTATACACCCACAGACATATACACACATAGTATACACACACACACGCACAGACATGTACACACACACACACATAGTATACACACACACACACACACACACACACATAGTATACACACATAGTATACACACACACACACATAGTATACACACACACACACACACACACACACACGCACAGACAGATACACACACACACACACAGACATAGTATACACACAAACACACACACAGATATGTACAACACACACACAGACGGCCAAACGCTCCTTCCCTCCTCGATAACGGTTTCTTTGGAGGCAGGTCTGTTATGAAAGTCGGTGTTTCGGCGCACCTCCTTAAGGGGAACTCCTGGAAACTGTCCGTGCCAAACACAACAAACACACTCTGAATGGCGTGACGTGACAGACACACTCTGAAAGGCGTGACGTGACAGATTACCCCGAGGCACACCTTCGCCCTTTTGATTTTTTCTTCTTTTAAGGTCAACATCTTTTATGTTGTTTGTTTGTTTTGCTAAACAGAAACAGAGAACATGAGTGGAACAGGGCAGTGAAGCGTCATCGACAGGGTCACCATGACGACCGGCTCAGATCTTTATCAGGATCTTTTATCGCGCAGCTAAAAGTTTGCTTCTGAAAGTGCACGATCAGATATATGTTGATTTCAGGGAGTGCAGTTCCCATGTCCTACCACAGGGAGTGCAGTTCCCATTTCCTACCACAGGGAGTGCAGTTCCCATTTCCTACCACACGAGTGTATCCTCTCACCACATTGAAGCCTAAGAAAGCCTGTTAATCTGATAAATAAATAAAATAAATACTACTAACCAGTTATTGGTTTGTGGTTCCTTAAAGGCTTGTTAGTCAGTGTTTAAAATGTAGCAACATTTTAAGATGATTGCTAAATTTACTGGTTCCTTATATGTCAGTTTAGAGAAGTTAAATGAATATGCAAGTCATGGAGGATGGGGACATAAACTGGTCGTGACTCTTTGAAGCTCCTTGACCTTCACTACTGTCATCAGTGGCCTTAGGATCGTCTGTTTATCTTAGGAAAATTTAAATATATATATTTATCTTAACTTACCAAATCTATTTTGCACTTGCTTACCTCCCTCAGCCCCTCCCTCTCTCTCCCTCAGCCCCTCCCTCTCTCTCCCTCAGCCCCTCCCTCTCCCACAGCCCCTCCCTCTCCCTCAGCCCCCTCCCTCCCTCTCCCACAGCCCCCTCCCTCGCTCTCCCTCAGCCCCTCCCTCTCTCTCCCTCAGCCCCTCCCTCTCTCTCCTCCGTCAGCCCCTCCCTCTCCGTCAGTCCCTCCCTCTCTCTCCCTCAGCCCCTCCCTCTCTCTCCCTCACCCCTCCCTCGCTCCCTCCTCCTCTCCCTCCCCCCTCCCTCTCTCTCCCTCAGCCCCTCCCTCTCTCTCTCCCTCATCCCCTCCCTCTCTCTCCCCCATCCCCTCCCTCTCTCTCCCTCCATCCCCTCCCTCTCCTCTCCCTCAGCCCCTCCCTCCCCTCCCTCACCCCTCCCTCCCTCATCCCCAGCCCCTCCCTCTCTCTCCCTCCGCCCCTCCCTCTCTCTCCCCCTCGCCCCTCCCTCTCTCTCCCCTCAGCCCCTCCCTCTCTCTCCCTCAGCCCCTCCCTCTCTCTCCCTCCAGCCCCTCCCTCTCTCTCCCTCCTCCCCTCCCTCTCTCTCCCCCATCTCCTCCCTCTCTCTCCCTCCTCCGCCCCTCCCTCTCTCTCCTCCCTCCTCCCCTCCCTCTCTCCTCCCTCCTCCCCTCCCTCTCTCTCCCTCAGCCCCTCCCTCTCTCTCTCCCTCCTCCCCTCCCTCCTCTCCCCAGCCTCCCCTCCCTCTCTCTCCCTCCGCTCTCCTCCCTCCGCCCCTCCCTCTCTCTCCCTCCTCCCCTCCCTCTCTCTCCCTCAGCCCCTCCCTCTCTCTCCCTCAGCCCCTCCCTCTCTCTCCCGTCAGCCCCTCCCTCTCCCTCAGCCCCTCCCTCCCTCTCCCTCAGCCCCTCCCCTCTCTCTCCCTCAGCCCCCTCCCTCTCTCTCCCTCAGCCCCTCCCTCTCTCTCCCCCCCTCCCCGCCCCTCCCTCCCTCAGCCCCTCCCTCTCTCTCCCTCAGCCCCTCCCTCTCTCTCCCTCAGCCCCTCCCTCTCTCTCCCTCACGCCCCTCCCTCTCTCTCCCTCAGCCCCTCCCTCTCTCTCCCCACAGCCCCTCCCTCGCTCTCCCTCAGCCCCTCCCTCTCTCTCCCTCAGCCCCTCCCTCTCTCTCCCTCAGCCCCTCCCTCTCTCTCCCTCAGCCTTTTTAAGGAAACCCTTAAAACCGTTACTACTCTGCCCCAGGTCTTGAGGATATCCAGATCACGTCTTAATCAGACACGCACTCAAAAGGGAGTCTGGCTTCAGTCAACACATCTCTAAACACCAACGTCAGGGAACTGTGCTATTCCATTACCGCTAACAGCTTCTGTTCCTTCACCGCTAACAGCTTCAGTTCACTAATTGAACAAAGTAAACAGTGAGGAAAGACACAAACAAAAAGACGATAACTTGTTTGAGAGACTGGAAATCGCGGTCGTGAGCCGGAATGCAAAGTGATGTGTCATGTTCTCCTCTCTGGCTACGTAAGCGCCTCCTGCCCCTCACCTGCCCCTGCCTCACCTGCCCCTGCCTCACCTGCCCCTGCCTCACCTGCCCCTCCGTCTCACCTGCCCCTCTGTCTCACCTGCCCCTCTGTCTCACCTGCCCCTCTGTCTCACCTGCCCCTCCGTCTCACCTGCCCCTCCGTCTCACCTGCCCCTCCGCCTCACCTGCCCCTCCGCCTCATCTGCCCCTCCGTCTCACCTGCCCCTCCGTCTCACCTCCACCTCACCTGCCCCTCCGTCTCACCTGCCCCTCTGTCTCACCTGCCCCTCTGTCTCACCTGCCCCTCCGTCTCACCTGCCCCTCTGTCTCACCTGCCCCTCTGTCTCACCTGCCCCTCCGTCTCACCTGCCCCTCCGTCTCACCTGCCCCTCCGTCTCACCTGCGTCTCACCTGCCCCTCACCTGCCCCTCCGTCTCACCTACCCCTCACCTGCCCCTCCGTCTCACCTGCCCCTCCGTCTCACCTACCCCTCACCTGCCCCTCCGCCTCACCTGCCCCTCCGCCTCACCTGCCCCTCCACCTCACCTGCCCCTCCGTCTCACCTGCCCCTCCGTCTCACCTGCCCCTCCGTCTCACCTACCCCTCACCTTCCCCTCCGTCTCACCTGCCCCTCCGTCTCACCTGCCCCTCACCTGCCCCTCCGTCTCACCTGCCCCTCACCTGCCCCTCCGTCTCACCTGCCCCTCACCTGCCCCTCCGTCTCACCTACCCCTCTGTCTCACCGCCTCAGCCATGGCACTGTCGTCATGTCAATCATTCTCCGTTGCCAGGGTAACGTCGGCCCCGCTGCGTTCTGGCTCCTGGGGTTTCTACTCTGCCACCCCGAGGCCCTGGGGGCGGTGAGGAGAGAGATGGAGAGCCTGGATCCCCTGAAGAAGAGCACTGCTCCACAGCCCCCCCTGGTGGACAGTCTGAGGAACACCCCTGTGTTTGGTGAGTGATGGACTCATGGCATGTTGCAGAAGGAGGAGATGGTGGGGGGGTGTTTTGGTAAGGGTGTGGTGCGGGTGGGGGTGTTAAGGAAATATGTGGATGCTTAAGAATGGTGACACACACACACACACGTTTCATTGGACATCCTGATGGCACAACCCCAACACAACACAAGCCAGTCCTACCAGAGAATGTCTAATGTAAGGAGAACTACCACTCAAATTCAGTACAATGGGGCTTAATAGGGAGTGGCTAGGCTCTCCTTTAAACAGGCTCTGGTCCTACTCAGCCTCTTGACCTTTGACCTTTACCTCACACAACCTGCTGAGCTTGTCTTCCTCTCTCCTGGCCGTCCCAGACAGCGCCCTGGAGGAGGCTCTGCGGCTCACCGCCGCCCCCTTCATCACCAGGGAGGTACTGCAGGGGAAGGCTCTCAGGATGGCAGACGGACAGGAGTACCAGATCAGGAGGGGAGACCGGGTGATGCTGTTCCCCTTAATCAGTCCTCAGATGGACCCCGAGGTGCACCATGACCCCCAGGTAGGAACACCACCACCCCCAGGTAGGAACACCACCACCCCCAGGTAGGAACACCACCACCCCCAGGTAGGAACACCACCACCCCCAGGTAGGAACACCATGACCCCCAGGTAGGAACACCATGACCCCCAGGTAGGAACACCATGACCCCCAGGTAGGAACACCATGACCCCCAGGTAGGAACACCACAACCCCCAGGTAGGAACACCATGACCCCCAGGTAGGAACACCATGACCCCCAGGTAGGAACACCACAACCCTCAGGTAGGAACACCACCACCCCCAGGTAGGAACACCATGACCCCCAGGTAGGAACACCACGACCCCCAGGTAGTAACACCACCACCCCAGGTAGGAACACCACCACCCCCAGGTAGGAACACCACCACCCCCAGGTAGGAACACCATGACCCCCAGGTAGGAACAATACAACCCTCAGGTAGGAACACCACCACCCCCAGGTAGGAACACCACCACCCCCAGGTAGAACACCACCACCCCCAGGTAGAACACCACCACCCCCAGGTAGAACACCACCACCCCCAGGTAGGAACACCACGACCCCCAGGTAGGAACACCACCACCCCCAGGTAGGAACACCACCACCCCCAGGTAGGAACACCACCACCCCCAGGTAGAAACACCATGACCCCCAGGTAGGAACACCACGACCCCCAGGTAGAACACCACCACCCCAGGTAGTAACACCACCACCCCCAGGTAGAAACACCACCACCCCAGGTAGAACACCACCACCCCCAGGTAGAACACCCAGGCTCTTACGCCCCCATAGCAGGGCAGTCTAACAGAAGCAGGCACTAATCTAAACTGCCATGTTAGGATAGTTGACCACAAATTCAACTAAACAACAACCATGAGTCACCTGACCCCAGTCCGACCCACTCAGCAGACAGCAATACCGACAAGCAACAGGAAGTCATTATTTATAAAAGCACATTTCACTGACCGACCTTATTTATAGCATCCCCATCTTTATAGCTCAACACAAGCACAGCGCATTCGTTCTCTGTTGAACTAGCATGGCTTGAGCTCGAGGTTGAAGACAAACAATTGATGCTGGCTCGTTTCGACTGTTTTCTGACGCCCACGCGAGGTGGCCTGTGCCCTGGGATTACCCGCGGGCGGCTGGAGTCCGACCAGGCGACGCCTGCGGGATTAGCTGGGCACGGGAAAGGAAACACAGCTAATAGGCGTGGGAAGGGAGGCAGGTCACCAGGAGGCAGGTCACATGGGTGCGTCATGGCTTCTTCCTCCCTGAGGTAGGTGAGGAGGGGGATCAGCCAGTTACAGGAGTCTGTAGAGGAGGGTGGATCAGCCAGTTACAGGAGTCTGTAGAGGAGGGGGATCAGCCAGTTACAGGAGTCTGTAGAGGAGGGGGATCAGCCAGTTACAGGAGTCTGTAGAGGAGGTGGATCAGCCAGTTACAGGAGTCTGTAGAGGAGGGGGATCAGCCAGTTACAGGAGTCTGTAGAGGAGGTGGATCAGCCAGTTACAGGAGTCTGTAGAGGAGGAGGATCAGCCAGTTACAGGAGTCTGTAGAGGAGGGTGGATCAGCCAGTTACAGGAGTCTGTAGAGGAGGGGGATCAGCCAGTTACAGGAGTCTGTAGAGGAGGTGGATCAGCCAGTTACAGGAGTCTGTAGAGGAGGAGGATCAGCCAGTTACAGGAGTCTGGAGAGGAGGTGGATCAGCCAGTTACAGGAGTCTGGAGAGGAGGTGGATCAGCCAGTTACAGGAGTCTGTAGAGGAGGTGGATCAGCCAGTTACAGGAGTCCGTAGAGGAGGAGGATCAGCCAGTTACAGGAGTCTGTAGAGGAGGATCAGTCAGTTACAGGAGTCTGGAGAGGAGGTGGATCAGCCAGTTACAGGAGTCTGTAGAGGAGGAGGATCAGCCAGTTACAGGAGTCCGTAGAGGAGGAGGATCAGCCAGTTACAGGAGTCTGTAGAGGAGGATCAGTCAGTTACAGGAGTCTGTAGAGGAGGTGGATCAGTCAGTTACAGGAGTCTGTAGAGGAGGAGGATCAGCCAGTTACAGGAGTCTGTAGAGGGGGATCAGCCAGTTACAGGAGTCTGTAGAGGAGGAGGATCAGCCAGTTACAGGAGTCTGTAGAGGAGGAGGATCAGCCAGTTACAGGAGTCTGTAGAGGAGCTGGATCAGCCAGTTACAGGAGTCTGTAGTCTACAGAGGAGGGTGGATGAGAGATTGGATTCAACCCCGTTGGGGTGGTCTGAATGTCACTGTTGGAGATTAGCGTGCTGGTTTTGAGAGTTTCGATGTTTCAGTCAAACACTAGTGGACTAAAGTGTTTACAGCCACGGGGGTGGGTCTGAGCACTGGCTTTGTGACAACAAGCTGGGACCCCCTTGTGGCCCCCTTAAAGCTTGTCTGAAATAAATATTACATAATACATTTTTGCGATCATGTTCTTTTTGCAAGAAACCACAACAAACTGTAGAATAATTATAAACATGCCTGCAATGCAGTGAAGAAAACTATATGACAACAATAATGCAACTGGCCCCTCTAACAGATGACCACAGCTTGACCCCCCCCAGTTGAAATAGTCTAGAATCTCCACTTGTAGTTCTTCCGCCCAGCCTTCTCATGTCTCCTACAGTATCAAATTAGATTCTTAACCTTCTTACAAGCAACGTCACACAGACGGCTCAATGTATTCGGGAATCGGGCTAATAATCTGAAGGTTACCAGTTCGATTCCCGGCCGTGCCAAATTACGTTGTGTCCTTGGGCAAGGCACTTCACCCTACTTGCCTCGGGGGGAATGTCCCTGTACTTACTGTAGGTCGCTCTGGATATGAGCGTCTGCTAAATGTCTAAATGTAAATGTACGAGAGAAGTTAGAACTGCAGCTAAACCAACTTCCGTGCCTAACGTCCATGACTGTGTCTCGTCCCAGAAATACAAGTTCGACCGCTTCCTGAACGCTGACGGCTCGGGCAAGACGGACTTTTCTAAAGGAGGCCGGCCGCTGAAGTACTACAGCATGCCGTGGGGAGCGGGCGCCAACGGCTGCGTGGGCAAGCGCTTCGCCATCAGCGCCATCCGACAGTGAGTGCGGCCTCCGTGTGTCACGGGTTCAACTTTTTTCACGGTGTTTTGGTGTTATGTAACCCAGTGGTTCCCAACCCTGGTCCTCAGGGCACACCTGTCCTGTATGTTTTAGATGTTTCCCTGCTCCAACACACCTGATTCAAATGAATGTTCATAAGCAGGCTTCTGCAGGGCTGGATAACGACCCATTCATTTGAATCAGGTGTGTTGGAGCAGGGAAACATCTAAAACATGCAGGACAGGTGTTCCCTGAGGACCAGGGTTGGGAACCACTGATGTAACCTATGCTAATGAGGCCTGTGTGTGTGTGTGTGTGTTGTCCAGGTTTATCTACTTGGTGTTGTCTCATTACGACCTGGAGCTGTGTGACCCAGAGGCCCAGCTGCCCAAGGCCGACCCCGGACGCTACGGCTTCGGCATGCTCCAGCCAGACGGAGACATCGCCATCAGATACAGACCCAAAACATCTTCATAATGGACTTTAAAACCAAGACTTGACATTTCATTCACCGTTTTTATGAACCATACATCTGTTTTATCAATTTGTGTAAATGTGTATCTATTTTTGCTATCACTCAAATGTACAGTAAAATAATATTTAACTATTTAACGTGATATATAAAATTGTATATTGGAGCTGCCTAACTTGAGTTGTCTGTTTTCCCCGAAAGCAGGGGCGAATCTAGGTTTCCACTTTTGGGGGGGCTAAGCTCCTAGATAAAAACTATTATTTTTCCTGTGACCCAGCAACATTAGGGGGGTCTGGGGGCATCTTCCCCCAGAATAATGTTTGAAAATATCCTTTTAAATAGTGTCCTCTAGTGGGTTTTAGGAAGAGAAATGAACACATTTCGATTTAAAATATGAAAAAAAAGAACGTTTTTTATTATTTTTTATTTGGAGGGTGCTAATGAAACTTTCGGGGGGGGATCCAGCCCCCCTAAAATAGGGCTAGATACGCCCATGCTCAAAATGATTTATTTCTAAATGTAGTCCAGGCCACAATCTTTTCCGTGAAGCTCTGATCAATGTGTTTGAGGATCTCGATTTTGAACACATTTCAGTTTAAACTTCAGCCCCAAATATATTTGCCCATCGTGTATAGCCTGTATATCAGATGGATATGTAGCCACGGCACGTAGCCTACGCAATACTGAGCTATCGCAACAGAATTGGACCTGCGCGCGGTATCCCAGGAAGCTGTTTAGTGTGCGGGCGCTCCTCGGAGTAATGAGAAGACGGTCCTCTCTGTAAACAGCGCGAGCCAGCTTTATTACCCAGGCGCATGCCTCCGGGTTGAAGGTACACCGAGTGGAAAGTTTAGATTTATGCGCCATTAGAAAAACAAATGATCAGGTGACCTACATTTCTTAACAGGATCCTCACCGCGTGCACGATAAAGCACTGTCCTATATCAAGGTATAGCGGTGCCCATATGTAGTAATAATAAATCATTTATAAATACAACTTGACACCTTTGTAGTCATATAAGCTTTATATTACATTGGAAGATATACTGTATAGTGCAACATATGGTATTTATCTGTGTAGTGTTGGTCTACCCTTTAAAGGTCTCTCATTGGTCCAACTTCTAATATCCCAGTGGGCTCGTGGCTTTACTCAATTGATCTCGCCTACAGCTGAGGAGGTACCAGGCGCGTGTTGCTGCCAAGACTGTGTAATGTAAACACATCTGCACTCGGCGTTCCTTGTCACACGCAATTATTTATCGTCATCTTTTGAGTTGCGCGTAACTAGCGGCCAGACAACATTACGTGTGTGTTGTCTTTATAGAACCTTGCTATGTTTTTACTACATTTCCCGACATTTAAGTCGATTCTAGTCGTCTCGTCCATTGAGGATGGCACGTTTGCTGTCGCTTAATACCGGACGGTAAGGGTTAACCTCCCCGCCAGCCTGTAGCTGTTAGTTGGAACCTTTTGAGAACGCAGCCGTTGCAGACTACAGTTGGAGCCCCGTTCTGGTCGGTCACGCACGGCGCGAGTCCACACACAGTGGCCAGGTAGAGAGCGAGACCGAGAGGGATCCACGGTGAACTTGTTGAATCTCTTCAGATGGGAGGAGCACGGAAGATACCTCGTGAGCTGTAACAGTTTGTCTGTCACCGATTAAGACATGTTGCAGGGGGTCTCGAGGAACACCAGCCAGCAGAGCGGCGGCGACACCGGCGTTCAGAGAGTCGTGATATTAGTACTGTCGCCTTCGTTGATGGTGATCTTTTCGACGAATCGGATTGTGGTGAAGATACCGGTATGTAAGTCTAAGTTAATGCCGACTCCCTCCCTTTTTGGCATTTTGGTCTCTCGTGAAAAGCAGTTCTTGCCGATTTCAACTCAGTTAGCCTATTTGGACACTTGGATATACTTACAAAACATCGTTATCATTTGTACGTTTGTACTTAAAGTTTACTTTAGACCTTCAGTTGTCTAATATTCTTAATACGTGCATTTAGCCAAACACGTGAACTGTTGTGTAATAGGCGAAACCATGTATCCTTCTCATAACTGGTTTAAATAGAAACATTAAACTTGATTTATTTTGTTGACAATGCCTCTTGCTCTGTCTTTTGAAATGTTACATCTCCACAGTATGCCTATGCCATGGCTTGGCTCGTGGCTTCATGCGAGCTTTCAATCAAATCTGCTTATGTTGTATAGAGGGGCTGCTATCTCTTGAGGAACGATAAAAGAAATCATTCGAATATTAAGTAGATTCTGCTTCGTAGTAGGAAGCAGTAGTGAGACAACCTGCCGCTCAAAATGAATAATTTCAGCACCTTAACAAATGGACAGCGAAGAAATGTCTACGTATGTGAAGTGACATGATAATTCAGCACCGGACAGCGCTCCGTAGTAGAGTCTAGTTTATCATCGCCCCCCCCCTTCTTCCCCCTCCCTGATCAGCGATGAAAGCTGCTACACGTCTTAAATCAGATTAAATTATCTATTTGGTTTCTCTGATGAGTGGATAAACCTCCTGGCATTCTGTAACTAATGTTCTCTCTATACACGGCTGTAGGTCGTCAGGATTGTATGGCCATTCTTTCAAATGATGTTTGTTGTAACGGAACTGTTACGTTCTTGTTTTTCAGCCACCGAGATGGAAACTACACCCTAATGCAGTCCTCTTCCGGGCGGCATCTCCCTGACCAACTGTCACTTTTCATTCCCGAGCGGCGGAGCTTCTTTTGAAAGGATGAATAAAACCGGGTCACCATCCACCTCGTCGCTTCCACCGGAGCCGGTGGAAATTATCCGGAGCAAGTCACACTCCCGCCGGGTGCGACTCAATGTCGGGGGTCTCCTTCACGAAGTTCTGTGGAGAACACTAGACCGACTGCCACGAACCAGACTCGGAAAACTGCGAGACTGCAACACCCACGACTCTATCATAGATATATGCGACGATTACAGTTTGGATGACAACGAGTACTTTTTTGACAGGCATCCCGGTGCGTTTACGTCCATTCTCAACTTCTATCGCACAGGAAAGTTACACATGATGGAGGAGATGTGTGCTCTGTCGTTCAGCCAAGAGTTGGACTACTGGGGCATTGATGAGATTTATCTGGAGTCTTGCTGCCAGGCCCGCTACCACCAGAAGAAGGAGCAGATGAACGAGGAACTAAAACGAGAAGCAGAGACCATGAGAGAGCGGGAAGGCGACGAGTTTGAGAACACATGCTGTGCTAATAAACGGAGAAAACTTTGGGATCTCCTGGAGAAACCGAGTTCGTCGTTCGCTGCTAAGGTAAGCTACGTTCGATGTCTCGTGTCTTCGTCACCAACGGTTTTATGACGTTGGCGCTGTGTTTTGAAACTGTTGTATAGGCTGTAGTAATGGGGGCTGCGCGTGGGCTGCGCGGGAAGAAGTCAATAGACTAATGAATGAATGTAATCTGACCGTTGGTGATGGCCACGAGCTGCCGCGTGCGTTGTGTGTGCTGTAGGCTAGAGTATGATTAGGTTACTCATCTCAGTTTACCTGCCTTATTATGCACTATAATGATACACAATTACCTCGTCTATCTAAAGTATGCCTATTTATTAATGTATTGGTTCCTTATAAAACAAGACATTAGTCTAAAGTTACACCTGAGTTGAGAACTCATTCATGTCAGAGAAGATGGAAAATTACAGAACATTTACCGTTGCCCAGGAGAGATAAGACACCGCATGTAAACCTCAGGTTTAGGATAACACCAGCCTGTCTTCATTTGAACATCTGATACGTTTGATCCACCCTTGATTGATTAAAATCAGCTGCCTAGAAAAGCACTTAACAAACTCCAAAGCCATAACAATGCAAAATGAAACCTAATGAACTAGATCATCACCTCGCCAAGTTGCTGCAGTGGATTGATGTCATTTGATTCGGTTTGTCGGTCTTCTCGTCTTCTCGTATTCACTGTCAGACGGAGAGGGGAAGGGGAGGAGTGTTCTAGATGTGGCACCACGGAGACTAGTTGATATCAGTGCAGGAAGCAAGCAGTGCAGGTCCTAGCACATTTGGCACCATGGGAGTGGAAGTCAGGTGGCTGAGTGGTTAGGGGATTGGGCTAGTAATCAACTGGTTGCCGGTTCGATTCCCGGTTCAATGTTTACAACCCCCACCCCGGACACAAACCTGGGCACCTTCTCTCTCTGCCCTTTTCTCTATCTCTCTCTCTCTCTCTCTCTCTCTCTCCCTCTCCCTCCCCCTCCCCCCCCTCTCTCTCTCCTCTCTCTCTCTCCCTCTCCCTCCCCCTCCCCCTCTCTCTCTCTCTCCTCTCCCTCGCCCTCTCTAGACGTCTGTCTCTTATGCACCATGCACAGTTCCTCGTTCTCCTCACGTATCGTCTGGAAGCCCCCAGTACGCCCCCAAGTACGGCCCTTCTGCCTGCATGCTCGCTGCTCTGGATCAATGGACGCACTCACGTTAACAGAATGATGTAAGCAAAGCACATTTGCCAGTGTTTGACCATGTCGATATTCAATTGACATGATTAATAACAATCCGATAGCTTTTATATACAACTGGGACCTATGCCACCAGTTAACAGCTTCATCCTCTCCCGTGCAGTCGCGGATGAAATTGATTGAGAAGTAATCAGTATTGCAGATTCAGGAAGTTACGGTCTCTCTTAAGTGCTAACATAATCGGATGGATACTGGGAAAGGTCTTATTTGCTGTGGATTAGCAGCATACATCATGGCCCATGAACTAAAGATGCAGTAGCCTACCCTCCACCCTACCCTCCACCCAATATCATCCATAGTTCCACGCCAAGGCGCTGAATGTGTGGTTGTGACCCAGAGTCCTCTGTGACCCTGTTTTGAAGTTGAGTGAAGCCATCAGAAACAGAGACGGACCAGACAATTTGTTCCACGGTCGAGTGGCCACAACCGAAAAGGCCCGATCACCTTTAGACGTATCGGTCATCAGCCGCCCTGAGTCAAGAGCGGGATTGTCCGCTGCTGTGGCTAATCTGGGATCCCAGACAGACCGCGAGCTCACGTTTGAAAGAATAGAAAGAATAGTCATTTAGCAGACGCTCTTATCCAGAGCGACTTACAGTAAGTACAGGGACATTCCCCCGAGGCAAGTAGGGTGAAGTGCCTTGCCCAAGGACACAACGTCACTCCCGGCTCAGCCATCTCCCCCCCCCTACAAGTCAACCGACTGAGACTAGCAGGTTGCGAATAATGACTTGCTTCTTATCTGGGTCCTGTGGCGTGAGTGTGGCGCAGCGCTAAGGGGGATTAGTCTCCAGGACGTCTTTAAGACGTTCAGAAATCCTTTCAACGAAGAAAGAAGGGAAGGGAGGGGAGAGGGGGTAACTGAGGGTAATTTGTCCGTTTGACAAATAGGGTGCTTGTCCAATGTTTTTTGCCTGCGTAATGGGGGGAAAGAGCTATGAATGTGTCACAGAGAGGTTTGATGATACCCGCGAGACGCACGCTTGTTTTCTTATGTTCACTTGAAGGGGGAACATCGCCGGAATACACGGCTCCTCCCAACAGATCCTACCTCATTTATCTTTCAGTACGATACATTTTTAATTGCACATTAATAACGCTTGACTTTGTGAGGGAGGTGAGGTGTCATCTCAAGTATCTGTGTCTCTGGACGTGACCCTGAGTACCCGCCCTAGGAGTTATAACCTGCCCGTACGGAACAGGGCCTTTCTGAGAGGGGCCATTCCTCACCGTCAAACCTGTGTCCCCCGGTGAAGGACACCGTGTAGACGGGCATCTCTCACGTGAAGTAGTACCAGGAACGCTGGGTTTCCCTCTTCTCCCTTGAATTAATCATGAAAAAGAAATATACAAACAGCCTGTAAACTTGCAAACAACATGCTGGAGATGATTTATTCATTCATTAACGATGAGCCATCTTGTTATCTCGGTCGGTGTCTGGTCGTCTCGAGCTGAGAGGAAACAGAGCGTGGCGTGTTTAGCAAGCGGGAAACGAACCGGGGGTTTTTGTGAAGGCGAACCGAGGAGCTGAACTGGTACTTGTCTCAACACTCAACAAGTCTCAACATGTATTTGCCAACTCAAACTCCCTATACCCTTTGGAGGGAGAGGGTGGTGGTGGCTTGAAACAGCTATCACAAGCACAGTGTCACACAGCGGGAGCGCAGGGTTACCTGGGTGATTAATCCCCTTAAAGCCAACCAGTGCAGCCCCAAACAACTGCATCTTCAGTCAAAGAAGAGCCTGGGAACCATGAATACAGATGCTCTGTGTTTGTGGATGCCAGTGTTCCAGTAGTCTGCACTCATTAAGGAAGTGCGCCTCTAGATAGCCAGCGCAGCGCTCGAGCAGACACGCATCGAGCGAGAGAGAAAGCAGAGGAGACGAGAGAGCGCGAGAGCAGAGCAAAGCGCGAGCAGAAGAGAAGGCGCAGAGACGAGAAGAGCAGAGAGCGACGAGAGCGCGGAGAGGGGAGCGAGCGGGACAGCAGCAGAGCGCGCGAAGAACGCAGCGAGAGCAGGAGAGCAGGCGCGAGCGAGAGCGGAGAGAGAAGAAGAGGCGCACGAGCGCAGACGGACGACAGCCAGAGAGGAGACGAAAGAGGGACGCGCGCGAGCAGAGAGAGGGGCGAGCGAGACAGAGAGAGCGCGCGCCGCAGACGCGAGAGAGACGAGCGCAGTCGCAGGCGCTCGAGAACGTCAAGTCGCTACACGCCCGCACCTCAGCGCACTCACTCGCTCCGCAGGCATACGCCTAAACCTCCATCTATCTCTCAGCTCTCGCCTCACTCTCGCCTCTCTCAGCTCCTCACTCTCTATCTCCATATCTCTCCTCATCTATACTCTGACTCACTCGTCCCTCTCTGTCCTCGACTCTTCTACTCATCCTCATCTGGCTACATCTCTCATCGTCACTCTCTCTCTCAGTCTCTCCTATCCTCTCTACTCTGGTCTATCCTCGTCTCGTCTCTCATCTCATCTTACCTGCTATCCTCTCTCCACACCCTCTGAACAGCGAACAGCAGGTTCCTGTTCTGTACATTCTGTCAGATGTAACCCATCGCTTCGCTGCTCGAGCACTGCCTTGTTGGGGTGAAATGTTAACTTGCAGTCCTCTCAGGATGGAGAACAGGAGGTGATTAGGTCTGCTAGGCTGAAGGCTCTCGTAGACTCGATATGTTTTCCCCCAGAAGCGCTTGACAGGCAGATTGTTTTAAGGAGGAAATCGATGGCAATTGCATTAAGATGTAAGGCGAGATGGGTAGAGTGGTGATACAATCACACAGGCACGCACAACACAAACACAACTACAGACACACACATAAAAATACAAACAAATACACACACACAAAATACATACAAAACTGACCAGAAGAAACACATTTAAGTCTGTGTCTATTTTGTACTGCTGGAGATCTCCCTGGGAAGTCAACACAGTTAGCCTCACACCAGCCTCACATTCTAGCCTCACTGTAGCCTCACACTCTAGCCTCACACTCTAGCCTCACACCAGCCTCACACTCTAGCCTCACTGTAGCCTCACACTCTAGCCTCACACTCTAGCCTCACACTCTAGCCTCACACTCTAGCCTCACACTCTAGCCTCACAGTTAGCCTCACACTCTAGCCTCACTGTAGCCTCACATTCTAGCCTCACACTCTAGCCTCACATTCTAGCCTCACTGTAGCCTCACACTCTAGCCTCACACTCTAGCCTCACACTCTAGCCTCACACTCTAGCCTCACAGTTAGCCTCACACTCTAGCCTCACTGTAGCCTCACATTCTAGCCTCACACTCTAGCCTCACATTCTAGCCTGACTGTAGCCTCACACTCTAGCCTCACACTCTAGCCTCACACCAGCCTCACACCGTAGCCTCACACCCTAGCCTCACACTCTAGCCTCACACTCTAGCCTCACACTCTAGCCTCACTGTTACGGCGCAACAATGTGCGGACCTGAAAACGGACTCGAGACACACAGGCTCAAAGGTGAGTATTTACTGTGTGAGCTTTGGACTGCAGGGGACAAGGCAGGAAGCTGGCTGGAGAACCCTGGAGTCTGGACCGGGAACATGTGACTGATGTAACTATCTAAGCGCGGATAGTGAGCAGGGTTTAAATAGATTGTTGATTGCAGATCTGCCGCAGGTGAGAATAGTTGTCTGTTCCCGGGAGACTCCGCCCATGCACACACACACACACACACACACACACACACACACACACACACACACACAACACACACACACAGGGAAAGGGAGGGAGGAGAACACAAAGGAAAAAAGAAATAGAACGAGGGACGTGACACTCACGCTAGCCTCACACAGTGAGGTGGTGGGAGTGGCTGGTGAGGTGGTGGGCGTGGCTGGTGAGGTGGTGGCGTGGCTGGTGAGGTGGTGGGCGTGGCTGGTGAGGTGGTGGGCGTGGCTGGTGAGGTGGTGGGCGTGGCTGGTGAGGTGGTGGGCGTGGCTGGTGAGGTGGTGGGCGTGGCTGGTGTTCCGCTATGCCGTGAAGCGATACACCAAACAGCTCAAGGCTGCCGTTACCCCATTTGAATAGGGCCAAATGTGTTTGCGCACATTTCTGTGAGTGTGTGTTTGAGTGTGTGTGTGTGTGTTTGAGTGTGTGTGTGTGTCCCTTGATGTAGTTCATGTGCACACGTGTGTGTTTTTGTGTGTGTCCGTGACTGTGTGAGTCACGGTTGGAGTTAATCCTGAATTTAAGGACTGTGGGATTCCATTTCATGTCTTGTAATTATAATTTAATTAAATCAAGCATACTGCCAGGGTGGTAATAACATCGGGATGAATATCAGTTTGCTGAATATAGTTGAAATGGACATGAGACACCTAGGTAAGAAGGATGTTTGAGGGGGAAGTCGTTTTGTAGGCATAGTAGTGCATGGAAGAGTAGAATTCTTCATTCTCCATATCTCTCCTATTCTCCTGTATCTCTCCCTGTCTCTCTCTCTATATCTCTCTCTCTCGCTCTCCTCGACTCTTTATATCATATCCCTTATATCTAACGGCTCGATCTCTCATCGCTCTCTATCGATCTAGTCTCTATCTCTCTCTACTACTCTCTACTATCTGTCAATGAAATCTCTCACTGCTCTAGCTTCTCTCTCGTCTCTCATCTCTCTCTCTCTCACTATCTCTCTCTTATCTCTCACTATATCTCCTTCTCTCTTCTCACTACTCTCCTCTCTCTCTATCTCTCTATCTCTCTATCTACTCTCTCTCTCTGCTCTCCATGTATCTATCTCTG
Source organism: Mallotus villosus (assembly GCA_903064625.1). Classification (NCBI taxonomy): domain Eukaryota; kingdom Metazoa; phylum Chordata; class Actinopteri; order Osmeriformes; family Salangidae; genus Mallotus; species Mallotus villosus. Next base: position 20,339 of record CAEFZP010001362.1, on the reverse strand, counting down.
CTCATCTCTCTCTCTCTCTTCAGTCTCTTCTCTCTCTCTCTCTCTGGTCTCTCTCTACTCATCTCTATCTCTCTCTCTCTATCCTTATTCTCCACTATGTCTCCTTCTCTCTCTCTCAATATCTCTCTCTCTCTTCTCTCTACTCTCTCTCTCTCTCTCTTCCATGTCTCTCTCTCTCTCTCTCTCTCTCTCTCTCTCTCTCTCCATGTCTCTCTCTCTCTCCTCTCTCTCTCTTGTCTCTCTCTCTCCTGTCTCTCTCTTCTCCTCTCTCCACCCACTGCTCTCTACAACACTACACCCATACCTACATTGTATATGTTCTATATAATGTTATGTTCTATTATCTCTTCTCCCCATCCCCCTCCTCTCTGTTGCTCATCCACTCAGCTCCCCTTGATTATACGATAAAAAGTCATAGCATTTAAACACTCATTATCACAGAGGAGGCTACAGATACAATACATTACAGATATACTACAGATAAGCTAATTTAAAACAATATGTGTAATTCATACAAATACAGTCAAAACCAAGGATTAAAAACCACCATTTAAATGTATTATTTGTAGTTTCGCTTCGATACGGTATTTAAGTATCATGACTATTCTTACTCTTAGAGTCAAGGACCCGTCTGTGAGTTGAGATTACCTGTCGTTGCAGTATTACCCAGAACCAGTACTGTACAGAGTTGCACTGGGATCGGCTGGAACACGAACACCACATGTCTTGAAGGGACTCTCAAACAGTGGGCGGGGTGGGTCTTAAAATACCTCAATTCGCCAGGATCTGTACTTCAAGCTTGTGAGGAAACTTGAGTGAATATTCTTTGAAGGCTTCGAAAGAACAGATTATGCATAAATATGAGCCGTCAGTTCGCACTGTTGTGTAGACCGCTCGATGAAAGTGCCGGAGTATTTAATAGTACGCTGTTCCTAAAGTAGCCTAATGCTAACACTTTCTATTGTCAATCTAGCAGTCATATCTATAAAGAACAGACTAGCTTTGGAGATACCCAGGGCTTGCTGAAATATACACCCAGACCGTTTAGATATAGTTCTTTTCCAGATCTATAAAATCTGTCAACGTGTATTTTTATTTTTAGCTTTTGAAATGTAGAGAAGATATAGAGAGCTACCAAATGCGTATTTTGTTCACACAGGCTAGCATGTACGCATAACCATTAGCATTATCGACCAGAGACATATCTTTGATGGGGCTGGATCGATGCGTGTCAGCCAGCACATACATGGAGGTTTGGTGTGTGGAGAGACAGCCTACCCCCTCTGGAGGAACTGCTAATCGATGTGGGAGATCTCCACCATCCGTAAGCTGCTGGGGAAAAGGATTAAATTGTTGTGTGCTTGCCAGGGTGTTTCACATGTGTCATATCCGCTAAGCCCTGCTGATTTCCAGCCTTCAAGTTCAAACTCAGCTTCATAGACCTAAAGCTCGTGAACTGGTGGGGTAGATCGAGACCATTGGCAGTTCATTTGTCAAACTCGACATCCCCCACAAGTCTCTCCTTGTTAGTTTCTCTCTCTCTCTCTCTCTCTCTCTCTCTCTCTCTCTCTCCTCTCTCCTCTCTCTCTCTCTCTCTCTCTCTCTCGTCACACAGACAGAATGGGGTCTTGAAGAAACGTGTTGTTAATGTGTTTGGATAGAGGTCATCTACCTGAGGATCAGAGATTGGATGTGTCCCTTCTCCCTTCTAGAAAGGTCTTTCTGCAGTGATTCGTCTCCTGGCAGACCTTCCTCCCAGTCCGACTCCGATCTTCAGCCAGCCTGAACGGGACAAATCGACATTTGATTAAATCAATTCAATACTTAAAAAAATGCTCTGTACCAAACTTGTCTTGTTTGACAATGTTAATTAATTTGAGTGAATCCTGTTTTACTGTAACAGCCATCATTATCACCGCTGGTCAGGAATAACAGAAGCAGTTGACTTTACATTTAGTCATTTAGCAGACGTTCTTATCCAGAGCGACTTACAGTAAGTACAGGGACATGCTCCCCGAGGCAAGTAGGGTGAAGTGCCTTGCCCAAGGACACAATGTCATTTGGCACGGCCGGGAATCGAACCAACAACCTTCTGATTAATAGCCCGACTCCCTAACCACTCAGCCATCTGATTTAAAGTGTTTTCCCATCAGTCACGAGCGAAGCCTCCTGGTTCTGTAGTGGTTGTCAGTGGTTGGGGGTTTCCTCCTTAACAGACAGAGACTATGCTCAGACTATGCTCAGACTACGCTCAGACTACGCTCAGACTACGCCATACTAGTAACTACGCTCAGACTACGCTCAGACTACGCTCAGACTACGCTCAGACTACGCTCAGACTACGCTCAGACTATGCTCAGACTAAGCTCAGCTAGTTGTAAGATTAGCTCACAACTGTGTTCTAATAATGGTCGTCGTTTACAAACGCATGACGTGTGCTTTCAGATAGCTTTGCTTGCTAAACGTCGGGAGGTCTGTCTGGGTAGGTCTAAATAATGACATCCGATTAAGACATTATCTGATCGGACTGAGAGGACCGCTGGGTGTCTGGCGCGTGCGAGCTGCTCGAGGTTGCCAGGAAACGCTTGACCCGTCGGTGTCCAGAGAGGAAGTGTTGGCACGGTGACGCTTGCACTTTTCCGTTTCATCTCACCAGGTTGCCATGGTGAGGTGGATTTCCATGGTGCGATCTCCTCTCCCGTTGTAAGTTAGAGTGACTGAGCCTTGCCGGTGCTGCGCTGTAGAGTTGGCACTCGCTAGCTGTCCTCACGTGCACGCTAGCTAGCTGTCCTCACATGAACGCTAGCTAGCTGTCCTCACATGAACGCTAGTAGCTGTCCTCGCACAGTGCACTACTGAGCTAGCTAGCTGTCCTCACATGCACTAGCTAGCTGTCCTCACATGCACTACTAGCTGTCCTCACATGCACGCTAGCTAGCTAGCTCGTCCCTCACATGCACGCTACTAGCTAGCTGTCCTCACATGCACTAGCTAGCTGTCCCTCACTGACGCTAGCTAGCTACTGTCCTCACGTGCACTAGCGTAGCTGCTCCTCACATGCACTAGCTAGCTGTCCTCACATCGCACTCTAGCTAGCTGCTGTCCTCACATGCACTAGCTAGCTGTCCTCACATGCACTAGCTAGCTTGTCCTCACATTAGACGCTAGCTAGCTAGCAGCTGTCCTCACGTGCGGACGGAGAGGGCCTTCCCAGCTGCTGACGTTTAGCAGGGTTGCCAGGTCCTAGCAAAAACATTCCAGCCCAACGAATGCCTGAAAACTTGCCAAATACTTTTTGAATTTACAAACAGAAGAGTTAGCCCATTATCCAACAGATGCCTCCAGAGTTAAAATGTAAAAATGACTGGTGCATTAATCATTTCCTTCTGTTATTTTCACGTTTCAATAGTTCATTTATTACACCAATGATTTAATCATGCCGATTCCTATCATCCCCACCGAACAGTTACACAGAGCAACTATTACTCTATGAAAGTGAGGAGACACATTACTAAAGGAAGTGTGTGTAGGTTATGAACTATAAACTCTCCCCACACACTGTCCCCACCCGGCTGTTCACCTCACCCAGCGCAGGGCATCCCGGGGCAGTAAATCGGCCGCAGTGAGATTTAGAAGTAGCTCGAAAATCTTCCACCCGCGACGACCAACACATTTTCAACCGTGACACTGTTTTCAAAGATCCCAATTTGGCGTGACATTAAGGAAGGTGAGAAGTGGAGAGGGGGAGGGGGGGGGATAACGGAGACTCAGACACTTTGCTGTGCAGTCCCCTCTATTATTCAGAGTACACCTGTCACCCTGGGCTTGAATCATCCCTCAAGACAGACAGACACACACCCCACAGACAAGGGGGAGGGAGGTGTGTGGGGGAGGGAGGTGTGTGGGGGGGGAGGGAGTGTGTGGTGGTGGGGAGGGTGGTGTGTGTGTGTGGGGGGAGGGAGGTGGTTGTGAGTGTGGGTGCGAGGTGTGTGTGTGGGGGGGAGGGTTGGTGTGTGGTGGGGGGAGGGAGTGTGTGTGTGTGGGGGGAGGGTGGTGTGTGTGTGGGGGGGAGGTGTGTGTGTGGGGGCAGGTGTGTGTGGGGGAGGGAGGGGGGGTAGATAGGTGGTGGAGAGGGCAATCCCGACACCCCCTGTAATTGAGAGAGACAGCTTTCCGGAAAGTTAGATTTGCAACCTGAGGCCGCTGGCTGGTAGCTTAACCACCGTGACCTGGCACACCCGACCCTGTGACCCCTCCAAGACCCGTCCGTCAGACGGCCCACAGCCCAGACACGCGTCAGGAGCCCCCATCACAGCCCCCTCACGGTCGGTCAACCTCTGCAACACGTAGGACCCCGTAGCCTCAGCTTCCTTCTCCTCAGGGTTTCTGGAACTCAGTCGTCATGGGATCTGATTGATGTTCATGGTCTGGTTGTGTGATCCGAGCCCAAGTGCTGCATTACGTTTAACCCACTTGTCATCTATACCCGTGACCGTGAAGCTTAAGGATGACTGATGCATTTTTAATGGTCCCAGTAAGCTACTGTACATCGTATACTCTCATCCTGGATCACTTACACTGCCGAGTACATCCACCATGGAATAGGCCACCTGGAGAAGTGACCTTCTGTTTAGCTACACGCGATTGGCTTACCTCACCCTGTGTATCGAATTGTACCGAAATCCCTACAAATACTCGGACTTGATTGGTTAAGCCAGGTTGGCAGAGTTTCCCTATTTACTAGTTAGCGTTATTTCGCCAGGCACGACTAATCAATCGCAGAGTAAAAGTATTTGAAGTCCTGCCCGAGGTATCTCTGATATAACCTTCAACATTGGCGGTGGCTCTCTCCAGGCTCAGCCCTGGGGCTGTTATCTTCCAGGAGCCTGTGTCGTTCTGCTGTTGGCCTGCTCTGGCACACGGGCGTCCTGGAGAAGAGACACAGACCTGCGTCCTGTGAACATCGTTTCAAGGACACTGTCGTCTGACAAGGACAGACAGAGGACCTGGTAACAGTGTTATACACCTGCTCTGTGGCGGAGGAGGGTGAACATGTTTAATGGAACGCTTGTCTCAGTGGGGGGATCGGGAGGTGAAGGAGAGATGCATTACTTCCATCTATACCCTCCTCCCATTAGCTTCCCTCACTCCCCTCCTTCTCTCCTTCCCTCCTTCTCTCCTTCTCTCCTTCCTCTCCTCCTCTCTCCTCTCTCTCCATCCCTCCTTCCCTCCCTCCCCCTCCTTCTCTCCTTCCCTCCTTCTCTCCTTCTCTCCTTCTCTCCTTCTCTCCTTCTCTCCCTCCCTCCTTCCCTCACTCCCTCCTTCCCTCCTTCTCTCCTTTCTCCCCTTCCCTCACTCCGTCCCTTCTCTCCCTCTCTTCTTCTCATCCTTTTCTCTCCTTCATCCTTCCTTCTCTCCTTCTCTCCTTCTTCCTTCTCTCCTCTCCATCCCTCCTTCCCTCATCCCTCCTCTCTCCTTCCCTCCCTCCCTCCTTCTCTCCTTCTCTTTTTCTCTCCTTTCTCTCCTTCTCTCCCATTCCTCCTTCCCTCCTTCTTCCCTTCTCTCCTTCTCCTCTCCTCTCTCTCCCCCCTTCCTCCCTCCTCCCCATGCTGTCACACGCTGGCAGGGTCTGTTCTGGGTCGGTATAGACTGTATAGACTACACTGTCTGATGCCGTGTAGTCCAGGCACCAGTAATTACCTGAAACTGATCCTTTTTTCCAACACTGTTATCTCCGAGGACAGCCAAACCCAGGGTTCAGTTAACACAAGATGGGCCTAGGCATCCAGGCTATATGAACGTTTGTCCAGTCAGATGAAGGTTCGGGTTACAGGAGACGAGAGCTCATCATCTGACTGTGCTTCACTCCTGTCCCACTGTTAGAGGCTGTGCTTCACCTCCTGTCCCACTGTTAGAGGCTGTGCTTCACTCCTGTCCCACTGTTAGAGGCTGTGCTTCACTCCTGTCCCACTGTTAGAGGCTGTGCTTCACTCCTGTCCCACTGTTTAGAGGCTGTGCTTCACTACTGTCCCACTGGGTGTGTGGAGAGGGGAAAGCTCAGGATCACCCCACAGTGGATCCCCCTAGATCCAGATAAGAGCCGTTTCCCTCTCGGGGGCCCGGTGAGGAGAGGGTCCGATGTCTTAGAGAGTCGGCCTCCATCGATCTGGGAGAGTTCCCCAGCTTCAGTCACCTGCTCACCAACAGGGGAAGAACAGCTGTTGCCATAGAGATGGCCGTACGCTAGGCGATGCGAGGCTAGCGGAGAGAGAGAAACAGTCAGGGAGAGTTCAGATGGATTTATCAATCAATGTCTTCCCCTCGTCCTCGTCCTCCCACTCACTGTCGGCTGAGGCCCAGATGACCTTTTCAGATCGAGTGGGTCGATACAGATGAGGTGGGATGGAAACAGACTACAGTCAATGTTGAGGGAATACTTTAAGATCGGCAGGTTCAGCTCTTCATGGGGCAGGTTCAGCTCTTCAGTGGGGCAGGTTCAGCTCTAGTTCAGCTCTTCAGTGGGGCAGGTTCAGCTCTTCAGTGGGGCAGGTTCAGCTCTTCAGTGGGGCAGGTTCAGCTCTTCAGTGGGGCAGGTTCAGCTCTTCAGTGGGGCAGGTTCAGCTCTTCAGTGGGGCAGGTTCAGCTCTTCAGTGGGGCAGGTTCAGCTCTTCAGTGGGGGCAGGTTCAGCTCTTCAGTGGGGCAGGTTCAGCTCTTCAGTGGGGCAGGTTCAGCTCTTCAGTGGGCAGGTTCAGCTCTTCAGTGGGGGCAGGTTCAGCTCTTCAGTGGGGCATGTTCAGCTCTTCAGTGGGGCAGGTTTCACCTAAAGGATGTTCAACAGGTATTCTCTAAGTTGTACTCTCATAAGGGTGTGTGTGTTTGTGTGTGTGTGAGGATGCTTGGCTGTGTTGTGTTTTGTTGTGTGAGGATCTTGGCTGTGTGTGTTGTGTGTGTGTGTGATGATGCTTGGCTGTGTGTGTGTGTGAGGATGCCTTGGTGTGTGTGGTGTGTGTGAGAGGATGCTTGGCTTGTGTTTGTGTTTTGGTGAGGATGCTTGGCTGTGTGTTTGTTTTGGTGTGTGTGGATTGCTTGGCTGTGTGTTGTGTAGATGCTTGGCTGTGTGTGGTTGTGTGTGTGTGAGGATGCTTGGCTGTGTGTTTGTTGTGTGTGAGATGCTTGGCTGTTGTGTTTGTGTGAGGATGCTTGGCTGTGTTGTGTGTTGTGTGTGTGTGGTGTTTGTGTGTAATATAAGATGGTGTCTACCAACTGCTGCTGCCTCACCTCAGCCGGTGCTGAAGACTCTGTGTGGACAGGTGCAGCCATCACCCTGCACACACACACACACACACACGTCTGGGTAGAGAACTGTGTGTGTGTCCTGTGCGTGTGTGTGTGTCTGTGTGTGTTTCTGTGTGTGTGTTTGTGTGTGCTCACAATCTGTCCCCTGAGAGGTCTATAAATACACAGCACCTCCTCAGACACACACACACACACACACACACACACACACACAGACACACACACACACACAGACACACACAGACACACACACAAAGGTCTAGCTGATGAATTCACCTCCCTGATTAAATACACACACAGGTAGAATGTGCTCGCAAGTGAGTGAGTGCATACACACACACACACACACACCACACAGAAACACACACAAACCTAGCCACACACACACAAATAGACACATTCAGGTTGTGCTTTGGCTGATTCGTTGTGACAGGGTGAAAGCATTTGATCACACAGCATCAAACTTTTGAGCAATCACTGATTTCCCTGAGGGAATCACATCGAGCTAAGTAACACATAAAAGCCTCTCGCTGTCCATCAAAAGGACGAGCCTGTCTTTGTTCATCAGCATTTTCACCATGGACATCCCAAAAGGCAGGAGGAGGAGAGAGAGGAGAGGAAGAGAGAGAGAGAGAGAGAGAGAGAGAGAGAGATGCGATTTCGATGGAGATGGAGATGAGATATAATGCGAGAGAGAGGTGTAGTAGAATGGAGATAGCAGAGAGACTAGGGCAGGAATGTAGAGAGAGAGTGAGACGCGCGACCGAGACAGGGAGAGGAGGCGTGGGTGAGGTCAGAGAATAGCTGGGAGAGAGGAAGAGAACGCAGGAAGTGACATAATGAGGAAGACAACACTCATGTCTCCAGGTCAGACACTGTGGTGATACACTTCAGCAGGAAGCTTGTGTCCATGGAGACGGGGAGTAGCAGACAGTGTTTCAGAGAGAGAGAGAGAGAGAGAGATATACAAAGATCCCCATACAAAGATCATCACACACACACAGCTCCCCTCTCTCTCTCTCTCTCTCTCTCTCTCTCTTTCTCTCTTCATTCCTCCCCTCTCTCTCTCTCTCTCTCTCTCTCTCCTCTCCTCTCTCTCTTCTCTCTCCAGTCCTCCCCTCTCTCTCTCTCTCTCTCTGTGTCTTGTGTCCCCATACAAACAGACGTACACAGTGTGTGAATACACTCATTATGGACGCCCCCTCTACCAGACGGCTCGTTACTGGGTCATGTTCAGACTGGGAAGGCAGGACGATTCTGAGTCAGTGACATGCAGGATGGTGATGTTGGGCTGGGAGGGCGAGTCAGTGAGTCAGTGACATGCAGGATGGTGATGTTGGGCTGGGAGGGCGAGTCAGTGAGTCATGACATGCAGGATGGTGATGTTGGGCTGGGAGGGCGAGTCAGTGAGTCAGTGACATGCAGGATGGTGGTGATGTTGGGCTGGGAGGGCGAGTCAGTGACATGCAGGATGGTGATGATGTTGGGCTGGGAGGGCGAGTCAGTGAGTCAGTGACATGCAGGATGGTGATGTTGGGCTGGGAGGGCGAGTCATGAGTCAGTGACATGCAGGATGGTGGTGATGTTGGGCTGGGAGGGCGAGTCAGTGAGTCAGTGACATGCAGGATGGTGGTGATGTGGGCTGGGAGGGCGAGTCAGTGAGTCAGTGAGTCAGTGACATGCAGGATGGTGGTGATGTTGGCTGGAGGGCGAGTCAGTGAGTCAGTGACATGCAGGATGGTGAAGTTGGGCTGGGAGGGCGAGTCAGTGAGTCAGTGAGTCAGTGACATGCAGATGGTGAAGTTGGGCTGGGAGGGCGAGTCAGTGAGTCAGTGACATGCAGGATGGTGATGTTGGGCTGGGAGGGTGAGTCAGTGAGTCAGTGACATGCAGGATGGTGGTGATGTTGGGCTGGCAGGGCGAGTCAGTGAGTCAGTGACATGCAGGATGGTGGTGATGTTGGGCTGGGAGGGCGAGTCAGTGAGTCAGTGACATGCAGGATGGTGATGTTGGGCTGGGAGGGCGAGTCAGTGAGTCAGTGACATGCAGGATGGTGATGTTGGGCTGGGAGGTGAGTCAGTGAGTCAGTGACATGCAGGATGGTGGTGATGTTGGGCTGGGAGGGCGAGTCAGTGAGTCAGTGACATGCAGGATGGTGGTGATGTTGGGCTGGGAGGGCGAGTCAGTGAGTCAGTGACATGCAGGATGGTGATGTTGGGCTGGGAGGGCGAGTCAGTGAGTCAGTGACATGCAGGATGGTGGTGATGTTGGGCTGGGAGGGCGAGTCAGTGAGTCAGTGAGTCAGTGACATGCAGGATGGTGGTGTTGGGGCTGTTTCTGGTGTCTGGCAGCATATACAGCGCTGGACCCGTGTGTCTGGATTAATTAGTCAGCCAAGAGTGACTGAGGGGTGTGTGTGTGTGTGTATGTGAGTGTGTCTGTGCCTGTGTGTAGGTGTGAATGTTGTAACTGTGTGTCAGTGTTGCAGGTGTGCTTGTGCGTGTTTGCTTTGCGACTGGCAGTCACACCCGATCGCGTGCTCACGGTTCGAGCGGTAAACCTGACAGGTTCGACCGTCGGTTTCAGCCGAGGGGTTTTGTGTTTGTGATGAAAACGAGAGGGAGAGCGAGAGAGAGAGAGACTTTTCTAGGTCAACACAGTTAAGCATTGGATATGCTCGTTTGCCGTTTAAAACAAAAAGCTCACAAAATGTGCCTTTAAAAAAAAACAACAGCAGAATTTACCACACATTTCTTTAAAAGCACCTTACATAGCAAAGGGATATTATTTAAATCAAAATAACATAAAACACTAAATGTGCTCCTGTGGTCAGTAGTTCTAATATCTCTCAACATGTGCATGTGACCCCATGGCGTATTCAGTGCGGCTAACAAGAAGCTAACAAGAGGCTAACAAGAAGCTAACAAGAAGCTAACAAGAGGCTAACAAGAAGCTAACAAGAAGCTAACAAGAAGCTAACAAGAAGCTAACGCACATTAGCTTGCTAAACTCTACTGAGTTTTCAGCGGCAAGGCCTCAGCTGCAACTACGCCATCTAGTCAGGCTAGCTAACACGCCAGCTTTATGAACACACACACACACTCTCACACACACACACACACACACACAGACTCTCACACACACACACCACACACCACAGACTCTCACACACACACCACCACACACACACACACCCAGACTCTCACACACACACACACACATACAAACATATGCAAACACAGACTATCCGGGCTAGCTAACACACCAGCTTTATAACACACACACCACACTCTCCCACACACACACACACCACACCCGCACACACACACACACACACCACACCACACCACACACACACACACTCTCACACACACACCCACACACACACACACACACACACACACACCACACACACACACACACACACACATACAAACATATGCACACACAGACTATCCGAGCTAGCTAACATGCCAGCTTTATGAACACACCACACACACTCTCACACACCACACACACACCGACTCTCACACACACACACCCACACACACACACATACAAACATATGCACCACAGACTATCCGAGCTAGCTAACATCCAGCTTTAATGACACACACACACAACAGACTCTCACACACACAGACACATGCACACACAGACTCTCACACACACACACACACCATACACACACACACACACACACACCACACCACACCACACACACACCCACACCACACACACACACAGACTCTCACACACACACACCACACATACAAACATATGCACACACAGACTATCCGAGCTAGCTAACATGCCAGCTTTATGACACACACACACACACAGACTCTCACACACACACACACATGCACACAACAGACTCTCACCCACACACCACACACCACACACACACACACACCACACACACACACACACAGACTCTCACACGTACACACACACACACACAACACAGATACTATCCAGGCTAGCTACACGCCTGCTAAAGTGTAAATGAGCGTGGGGACAGATCAGCCACGCTAAAGACCATTGCGGCCGCGGCGCGAGCGATGCTAATCTCCCGAGTCCTCGCAGTGTGCCAGCTTCCTCATCGCTTCAGCCCACCTGAAGCCCTCTGCTCTGCCCTGCTGGAGGGGGCCACATGAGGGGGCGACTATCTCATTACATGGCCCTCTCTCTCTCTCGTCGTCGCTCTCTCTCTCTCTCTTCCTCTCTGAGGGCCAGCTCAATTATCCATGTGTTGGACTGCGGTCGTTAGCTCAACCGTGTGAATTGTGTGTTGAGCTGTGCGTTGTGCATAGACAGGCAGGAGGAGTTGCTGTGGGTGGAGTAACTGAGTGAGCTAACATCACAGCATAGCATCTACTGGGTGGAGTCCCCTCAAGGACAACAGCAGAGAGGAGTAGTGGGGTGTTGATATAGATGAGAGAGAGAGAGACAGAGAGAGATAGAGAGAGGGATAGAGAGATATAGACATAGAGCGAGAGACAGAGAGATGATATGCGGATAGATAGATAGAGAGCGAGAAGTAGTAGCTCTATCTCTCCTCTTATGACATCTATTTAGAGAGAGGCTGCTTCATTTCTTTCCCTCTCTCTCTCATCTCTCTCCCTCTTCTTCTCTCGGCTGTGTCTCTCTTCTCTATCTCTCTCATCTCTACTCGCTCTCTCTCTCTCGCTCTCTCTCTACTCTCTCATCTCAATACTCCTCTCTCGCTCTCAATCTCTCCTCTCTCTCCTCCTCTCCATCTCTCTCCTTCACTCTCTCACTCTCTCTTCCCTCACGTTCTCTCTCTCTCTTCGTCTTCTCTCTGCCTTTCACTGTCTCTCGCCTTCCAATGTCTGCTGCTCGCCCTCTTTGCCTGCTTTTCTGTCACCTCCCTCCATCGCGTCGCACCACCCTCCCATTCCCTTCTCCAGTGCCCTCCACTCTCAAATCCATCGCTTCCCTCCAACGACTCTCTGACCCTCTCTCTGCTCGTCTCAGTCCCCTCACCTCCTGCCTCGAATACCAATTCTCATTCTTCTGTTCTCTGGCGGGGTTGTCCCAGCTCTGCACAGCCCCTGGTCCCGGGTACTGTGACGCTAGCTGGCCTGGCCACTTAGCAGAACATGCTGAAGGACACGGGCTGGCTGCACAACCATCTCTCTGATTGGGCTGTGTTGGAAGGCTGGAGACGGAATGATGCAGAACGAAAGCCAGAGGGTGGGTGAGACGAGAGAGAGAGCACGTTCCCTCATCCGCTCTCTCTCTCTCTCCTCTCTCCTCTCTCAGATCTCTCGACTCTCGAGTCTCACTAGCGCTCTCCTATCTCGCACGCGCGAGAGACGCAGCGCAGAGAGAGAGAGATGATGTGCTATGCGGCATCTGAACCCACACGGACCCTGGCTCTCATCCTTCCTTCCTCCCGACTCCTCCCTCTCCCATCCCCATATAACACCCTCAGTCCCTCCAATCCCCCCCCCCCCCACCCCACCCCCCACCCCCACCCCCCCCCCCCCCACCCCCAACCCCCCCACCCCCACCCCCCCCCCCCCCACCCCTTACTCATTCCCTCCATCCTCCTCTCCTCCTCTCCCATCCCTCTTCTCCTCTCTCCCCTCTCTATACATCCCCTCCATCTCCTCTCCTCTCTCCCATCCTCACTGTACCCCCTCGTCCTCCCTCCTCCCTCCTCCTCTCCATCGTCCCATACTCAGTCCCTCCACTCCTCCTCTCCTCCTCTCCCATCCCCCTGTACTCAGTCCTCCATCCCTCTCCTCGCTCCCCTCCTCCTCGCTCCTCTCCCATCCTCATGTACGCAGTCCTCCGCTCCTCCTCTCCGCCTCTCCTCTCCTCTCTCTCCCACCCCCTCACTCCTCCCTCCTATCCTCTCATCTAGCCACGTCCCTCCATCTGTCTTGTGCTCCCTGAACACTACATCACTACACTCTCCGTGGTGCATTCTATCTCTGTTCTTCCTCGCTCTCATAGCTCTCCATACCTCCTCCCCCCTCCCTCTCGCTGTTCCTCTCTCGTCGCTCTCCGTCCGCTCCTTGGGGCTGCCTATTGTACGCTGAATGCTGAGTCAGAACCATGCATTGAATTTCACTGCTTTGCAAATCTCTCTCTCACACAGTGAGCCTCCACACTGGTATTGATCTACTATTACTATTAGTGACGCAGGATTACCGGGATTCTTCTTTTGTTCGGCCTTGCCCCTGTGTAGCTGTAGGTATGGTTGTGGGTGTGGAGGAGGTATGTGAGGAGGTATGGGGAGATAATAAGACCAGAGAAAGAGAGATATGTTATCAGCAGCAGGTGTAGAGGTGGACTAGCCCGGGGCTGGGCTCGGTAAGACAAGCAGTGGGAAGCAGATTGAAAGTGATCTGTGGGAACTGGACTCCCGTGGCCATTACATTAACACACTTGTGGCCCCTGTGAGCTCAACTTCCCAGACTGAGAGCAGGGAGAGAGAGACAGGGGAGAGAGACAGGAGAGAGAGACAGGGGAGAGACGACAGGGAGAGAGACAGGGAGAGAGGAGACAGGGAGAGAGAGACAGAGAGAGACGCAGGGAGACATGGAGAGAGACGGGAGAGAGAGACAGGGAGAGAGACAGGGAGAGAGAGACAGGGAGAGAGAGACAGGGAGAGAAGACAGAGAGAGACAGGGAGAGAGAGGACAGCGGGAGAGAGAGACGGGAGAGACAGGAGAGAGAGACAAGGACAAGCAAGGACATAGACAGGGTCAGAGAAAGGGAAGTTGAATGGAGACAGAGACAAACCAACTAGGACGATGTGAGTAGTGAATTAATGAACGCGTCCATGTATTCATTTATTTTTAACATCAACAGAGAAAACGATCCAGCAACCACATCAGTGTGTGAATGTGTACCCTGCAGATCGGATCACATGTGACCATGTGACCACGTTCATCACCTCAGTACTGGACACCACCAGCTCCCTGCAGAGAGGAGGGAGAGCCTCTTAATCAACGCCATGATTAGTTGGGGTGGAGGGCCGAAGGGGTGGAGGGGGGTGGGGTGGATGAGGGCTAAAGGACAGGGAGACAGTGGGCAAGTGGGGTGCTGTGAGGAGGTGTGTTCATGTCACTTGTCACAGACATGGCACAGTGTGGCCCTCCATCAAACATTCATACTGACGTGACAATCTGGCAGCAGGCGTGTGCTCTGGATGCTGTGCTGTGTTTCGGTGGTAGCTGGTGGATCGTAGGTTCATGACAGAACAGGACAGGGCTCAGGGCCTAGTGAGCGGGCTGGTGTGTGACAGCCTCACTGACCAATGAACCGGAACATCAGGAACGGAGGAATCATATCCTCCTCGTGAAAGGAAAGAAATATGTGCTTTGCACGTACACAACCAGTAGAACGTGTGTGGGTCTGGGCATGAGTGGTGTAGTGTCTGAGTGTGTGAGTGTGTGAGTGTGTGCGTGTGTGCGTGCGTGCGTGTGTAGCGGTGTGAGTGTGTGCGTGCGAGTGCGTGAGTGTGTGCGTGAGTGACTGTGTGGTGTGGTTAGTGCGTGGTGAGTGTCGTGCGTGAGTGCGTGCGTGCGTGCGTGTGTGCGTGGGTGTGCGTGTGTGCGTGTGTGAGTGTGTGGAGCGTGTGCGTGAGTGCGTGTGTGTGACCTCCCTTCCGTGTCAGTGCATCTCTCCGGCTTTGCTTTCTCATCTTTGTGCTCTCTGCGTTCCCGCGTCTAAACCCCACCCTCGCTTAGGCGCTCCCACCGACCCCACACCGCGCAGCAAGAAGAGCGAAGGCAGAGACAGGAAGAGAGGAAGAGAGAAGCGAGACCGAGGGCATACATCGGGCCGCGGGAAGTAGGTAAAGAAGGAAGATAGGAAAAGATGAAGAGAGAAGAGAAAGAGAGAAAGCCTCCTGCGCTTTACATTATGCATTAACCACCAACAGACGGAGACGGAGTTTACACCTCATACCCCTCAGCCCTACTCAGCCCACTCAGCCCTAACTCAGCCCTAACCCTCCCTAACTCATCCTAACTCAGCCCAAAAAAAAAAAAAAAGAAAACAAAAAACAAAAAAAAAAAAACAACAAAAAAAAAAAAAAAAAAAAAAAAAAAAAAAAAACAAAAAAAAAAAAAAAAAACCCCCCCCCCCCCACCCCCCCCCCCCCCCCCCCCCCCCCCCCCCCCCCCCCCCCTCCCCCCACCCCCGCCCCCCCCCCCCCCCCCCCCACCCCCCCACACCACAGAAATGAAAAAAAAAAAAGGGAAAAAAGAATTAAGAGCGGCAGAGATAGAAAAACCCAAAAAAAAATACACAACAACACTCAACCAAACCCACTCCTCGGCAAAAAACAAAACACCCAAAAAAAACAAAAACCCAAAAAAACAACACAACCCCAAACAAAAACAAAAAATCACAAAAAAACACAAAAAAAAACACAAAAAAAAAAAAACCCCACACAACAACAAACAACACAAACACACCACACCTAAAAAGAACAAAAGAAAAACACCAACAAAAAACACACAACCCACACCCACCACCCCACACGCACAACAACACGAAAACACAAACACCACATCACCAAAAACCCAAAAAAAACCACAGAAAAAAACAACCCACCAAAACAGAACCACAAAACACACAAAACAAACACCACAACCAAACAAAACTAAACCAAAAACATAAAACAAAAAACACAAAGCAAACAAACACCAACCAAACAACACAAACAAACACAACAAACCAACCCCACAACACCACACGACCACTCAAGCCACAAACAAAAAAAAAAAAAAAAAACAAACAACAAACCAAAAAACAACAACACAAAAAAGAACAAAAAAACAACAAAAAAAAAATCAAAACAACACAAACCAAAACGACAAAAAAAAACAAAACCAAAAAGCCACACGAAAAAAAACACAACCAAAAACAAAAAAAAAAAAAAAAAACAACAAAAAAAAAAACAACAAACAAACAAACAAAACACAAAAAAAACCAACACACCAAAACAAAAAAAAACCCTAACTCAGCCCTAACTCAGCTCTAACTCAGCTCTAACTCAGCCCTAACTCAGCCCTAACTCAGCCCTAACTCAGCCCTAACTCAGCCCTAACTCAGCCCTAACTCAGCCTAACTCAGCCCTAACTCAGCCCTAACTCCGCCCTAAGTCACCCTAACTCAGCCCTAACTCAGCCTAACTCAGCCCTAACTCAGCCCTAACTCGCCTAACTCAGCCCTAACTCTGCCCTAACTCTGCCCTAACTCAGCCCTAACTCAGCCCTAACTCAGCCCTAACTCAGCCTAACTCAGCCCTAACTCAGCCCTAACTCAGCCCTAACTCAGCCCTAACTCAGCCCTAACTCAGCCCTAACTCAGCCCTAACTCAGCCCTAACTCAGCCCTAACTCTGCCCTAACTCGCCCTAACTCAGCCTACCTCAGCCCTAACTCAGCCTAACTCAGCCCTAACTCAGGCCCTAACTCAGCCCTAACTCAGCCCTAACTCAGCCCTAACTCAGCCCTAACTCAGCTCTAACTCAGCCCTAACTCAGCCCTAACTCAGCCCTAACTCAGCCCTAACTCAGCCCTAACTCAGCCCTAACTCAGCCCTAACTCAGCCTAACTCATCCTAACTCAGCCCTAACTCAGCCCTAACTCAGCCCTAACTCAGCCCTACTAAGCTCTCATTATGGATATAATCGCAGTGAAGGAAAATAGGAAGAGGCTCAATTCAATTTGATGGCAAATAAGATTGAATGGATTTAGTGTGAGAGATTGTGTGTGTGTGAAGGTGTTGTAACGTGTGAAGTGTGTGAAGTGTGATGTATGGATGACCAGTAAATGAAAAGCAGATGTCACAGGATGAGGGCTTACTGTATGTACCAGTATGACCAGCTTCTTTACAAAGCTGGTGGACACACACACACACTCACACACTCACACACACACACACACACACACACTAACACACTCACACACACTAACACACACACACCACACACACACACACACACACTAACACACACACACACTTGGAGTATACAGAGCTGTCGTGGAGGGATGAGAGGAGGTGGAGGGATGGAAAGAGGGAGGCTCTTCGGAAGGAGGAAGTGAAGGAGGGATGGAGGGAAGGAGTAGGGAGGGAGAAAGAGGGAGGAAGGGATAGAGGAAGGGAGGCAGGGCAGGGCCGGCTGGCTTGTATAGCAGGGCAGGTCTGGGGCTGGTCTGGGCTGGTCTGGTCTGGGCTAGCCTTGTATAGCAGGTCTGGGCTGGTCTGGGCTGTCTGGTCTGGGCTAGCCTTGTATAGCAGGTCTGGGCTGGTCTTGTCTGCGTGCCAGACTGACAGGCTGTGTACGCTGGCCTGGATGGATGTGGGCAGAGGGCTGACGGAGGGCTGGGAGTCAGACGTGTGTTCAGCTTCCCCTCTGGAAGAGCCTGGTGAAACCTAGTGTGTGTGTGTGGTGTGTGGTGTGTGTGGTGTGTCTGTGTGTGTCTGTGTGTGCGTGTCTGTGTGTGTGTGTGTGGTGTGTATGTGTGTGTGTGCGTGTGTGTGTGTGTGTGTGCGTGTTGGTGTGTGTGTGTGTGCGTTGCGTGTGTGTGTGTGTGTGTGTGTGTGTCTGTGTGTCTGTGTGTGTGGTGTGGGTGTGTGTGTGTGTGTGCGTGTGTGTAGCCTGAGCGAGTGGCAGAGCTGCAGGTTTACCTTCCCTATCTATTATTTAACGGAGGACACTACATTAGAGAGAGAGAGAGAGAGAGAGAAGAGAGACACTACATTAGAGAGAATCAAACCCCAGTTCTTTTTTTCTAGGTCTCTGTATTCAGGAGAACGAAGGAAAATAAAGAGACATAGAGAGAGACAGACAGAGGGAGGGAGGGGGGAGGGGAGAGAGAGACAGAGGGAGGGAGGGAGGGGGAGAGAGAGAGACAGAGGGAGAGGGAGAGAGAGAGAGAGAGAGACAGAGGGAGGGAGACAGACATAGATGGAGAGAAGAGAGAGGAGAATAGAGATAGAGTAGACAGACATAGTTAGGTAACAGACAGAGGAGATAGAGACAGACAGAGAGAGAGATAGATAGAGAGACAGACAGATGAAGGAGTTTAAGGAGGTTGGAGAGTAGAAGAGGGAGGGGTACTTTGGTGCTCAGATACATCCATTGACCTTCTCAGCGACGACAGTAGTAGACTCTAGATAGATATCATCATAGCTATGCTATATATATCTCTTATATATAGATCGCGAGACTCATATATAGATAGCAGCTAGAGAGAAAGACGAGAGAGAGTGACGACTAGGAGAGAGATAGAGAGAGGGAAGTAGGGGGAGAGAGAGGGAGAGATATCAGGACGTGTTGTGTCACCTGGAGACGACAGGGCTTCCACTTGGCAAGTTACTGTAGCACTGGTCCTGAGGAGGGGGAGGGAGGGAGGGAGAGGGGGAGCAGGGAGGCAGGGAGGGAGGCAGGGATGAGGAGGGGAGGGAGGGAGGGGACAGATCGACATTGTGGGAGTGCTGTCTCTGTTTGCTCTGATGATGTTTTCTGTTTCTCGACGTCTTGTGTTTAAGTGATGCAAATGTGAGATAAAAAAGCCTGCCGTCCACCATGGCAACTATCAGCTCAGTTTTACACAGAGATGCTGCAGTTAGAGTCTTCCTTTTAGGGTACATGCTGTGTGTGGTGTGTGTGTGTGTGTACAGTATGTGTGTGTGTGTGTGTGTGTGTGTGTGTGTGTGTGTGTGGTGTGTGTGTGTGTGTACAGTATGTGTGTGTGTGGCGTGTGTGTGTGTGTACAGTATGTGTGTGTGTGGTACAGTATGGTGTGTGTGTGCAGTATGTGTGTGTGTACAGTATGTGTGTGTGGTGTACAGTATGTGTGTGTGTGTACAGTATGTGTGTGTGACAGTATGTGTGTGTGTGTGTGTGTGTACAGTATGTGTGTGTGTGTACAGTATGTGTGTGTGTGTGTACAGTATGTGTGGTGTGTGTTGTGTGTGGTACAGTATATGTGTGTGTGTACAGATGTGGTGTGTGTACAGTATGTGTGTGTGTACAGTATGTGTGTGTGTGTACTGTATGTGTGTGTGTGTACAGTATGTGTGTGTGTACAGTATGTGTGTTGTGTGTACTGTATGTGTGTGTGTGTACAGTATGTGTGTGTGTGTTGTGTGTGTGTGTGTACTGTATGTGTGTGTGTGTACAGTAGTGTGGTGTGTGTGTGTGTGTGTGTACAGTATGTGTGTGTGTGTACAGTATGTGTGTGTGTGTGTGTGTGTACAGTATGTGTGTGTGTGTACAGTATGTGTGTGTGTGTCAGTAGTGGTGTGTACAGTATGTGTGTGTGTGTACAGTATGTGTGTGTGTGTACAGTATATGTGTGTGTGTACAGTATGTGTGTGTGTACAGTATGTGGTGTGTACAGTATGTGGTGTGTGTACTGTATGTGTGTGTGTGTACAGTATGTGTGTGTGTACAGTATGTGTGTGGTGTACTGTAGGTGTGTGTGTGTACAGTATGTGTGTTGTGTGTACAGTATGTGTGTGTGTGTACTGTATGTGTGTGTGTGTACAGTATGTGTGTGTGTGTGTGTGTGTGTGTACAGTATTGTGTGTGGGTTTGTGTGTGTGTGTGTGTGTGTGTACAGTATGTGTGTTGTTAGTGTACTGTGATGTGTGTGTGTGTACAGTATGTGTGTGTGTGTACTGTATGTGTGTGTGTGTACAGTAGTGTGTGTGTGTGTACAGTATGTTGTGTGTGTGACAGTATGTGTGGTGTACAGTATGTGTGTGTGTACAAGTATGGTGTGTGTGTACAGTATGTGGTGTGTACAGTATGTGTGGTGTGGTGATACAGTGTGTGGGTGTGTGTACAGTATGTGGGTGTGTGTACAGGGGTGTGTGTGTGTGTACAGTATGTGTGTGTGTACAGTATGTGTGTGTGGTTGTGTGTACAGTGTGTGTATGTGTGTGTGTGTGTGGTACAGTATGGTTGTGTGTGTACAGTATGTGTGTGTGTGTGACATATGTGTGTTGTACAGTAGTGTGGTGTACAGTATGTTGTGTGT
>CAEFZP010001361.1:150000-154107 GCA_903064625.1 Mallotus villosus | reverse complement strand
ACACACACACACCTCAACAGCATCACGAGAGCG
This sequence comes from Mallotus villosus, assembly GCA_903064625.1. Taxonomy (NCBI): domain Eukaryota; kingdom Metazoa; phylum Chordata; class Actinopteri; order Osmeriformes; family Salangidae; genus Mallotus; species Mallotus villosus. The sequence goes on along the minus strand of CAEFZP010001361.1, from coordinate 154,074 downwards.
CTCTGTGGAGGTAAGCTCATTGGCCCTACTCTCTTGATTTCACCCCCAAAAAAACGTATGTCTTTGAGTATTCCAACCTCTTGCATCTCTCCTTTTGCTGTGTTAATACGTTAGTTTTGAACGTATGTGAAGTGCAGGGTGTTCTGAATATGACTCGGTGATTCATCGACTGTGAACGCGTCTCTTGGGTTTTATTGAAACGACCCTACCCTGAACAACCTTGAACACAGCCCAGCTCAACAGATGACACTCAAGAGGCCCCTGAGATTCATGTTATTACATACACACACACAACAAACACACACACACACACGCACACAAACTCACTTACATTATTGTCGTGTGTACGTGTATGAAATAAGCAAAAATGTGTATACTGTACCATTTGACGACATTCTGTCATTCTAAGTATACTGAGTGCATTTCTAACTCTATACATATGTTCAGCCTGGAGCAATAATATGTTCGATCGATGTTGTTGAACACAAACTGACAAGACCACACATAGAATATGCCGCATATTCAGAATCTTTTTCACTGACTGAGACTCTGGCCCGGTTTCTGTTCTGCGGCCCTCTCTCACCTCGGTCTCATTTTACAGCATTTCGCCGAACAAAGTGACTTTGTGAACGTGTCCGTCGGTTACATACGTTGCTGCGCTCATGACGAACTATCTCGACCTCGAGTTCTCAACCTAGAAGGGACGCTCGGAACAGTGGGCCTACCGGACCGGTGTCGCTTCTCCGTCGCCGCGGTAACGCACAGGAAATGGCCTTTGCCGCCGCCTCACACTATTCCCATAAGAAGGCAAACAAAAGGCCTAGTTTAGAGCGGTGGTAAATGTACCGTCCTACTATCGCTTTAGCTCCGAAGCTGGGATTATTTGCCGTCAACCACACTGATACCACATTAGACTCCTAATGGGGCAGATCACATTGACTGCTCACTCGGGTTAAAAGGAAACGGGATAGTCTGTAAAAAAAAAGAATTCGCGCAGATGACGGAGAGACAGAGAGGGAGACGTCGAAGCAGATGGAGAGAGGGAATGGGAGTTTAAGTGTCTGAGAGAGAAAGAAGAGATTGGGAGAGTGTCAGAGAGAGAGCGAGAGAGAGAGGGAGAGAGAGAGCAAAATAATCGGGGGAGAGAAACCGAATGGGAGAGCGAGAGGATGCTCTGTGTCGGAGTGTTGGCTCTAAGTAAAAATGAAAAGCCCCCCAGTCAAACCTCAGGGCGGGAATACGAGGGCTTAGGGGAGAGCCGAACAGCTCTCCTTTCTTTTTTAAAGAAGAGAAGGCGGGCAGGCAAGAGATATACTATCAAGAGATCGAGGGGGGCTCCATGTGGAATACGCAGCAACGCTGCCACTGCATTCTCCCAGTCCAGACGCCTCTTGATGTTCACTCCTTGTTAATGCCATCAGCGGCCTCTCGTCTAGCGCCTCAGAGACCCCGCCCCCCTCTCGTCTAGCGCCTCAGAGACCCCGCCCCCTCTCGTCTAGCGCCTCAGAGACCCCCGCCCCCTCTCGTCTAGCGCCTCAGAGGCCCCGCCCCTTCTTTGATCAACGCTCTGACAGTAGCGGCCTCTATGTCTCAGAGTAGTGTATGTACAGTATATTAAAGATGATAAAATATGATGATGATTATTTGTGTGGGAGTAATTACCATTGACTTTGACTCTCTCTCTCTCCCTCTCTTGCGCTCTCTCTCTCTCGCGCTCCCTCTCCTCTCTCTCTCTCTCTCTCGCTCTCTCTCGCTCTCTCAGCTCTGAACCGTGATATCTGATCATGGACGTTATCAAATTCACAACTGAATAATGTAAAAATAATAAATGGTGAAATTGAAATTGAAGCAGAAGTTTTTGACAGTGGGAGGTGGGAAATGGGTCCTTGTCTAATGTTTCATTAACTCCGGCGTGTTCAATCCAACACATGAGCAGCCTTGGGAGTCTGGCTCGCCCGGGGGCCACCGAGGGACGGAATCAGAACAGAGCAGAGTCGTTCAGCCCCGTTTTAAACACACACACACACATAAACCCAGGCCCGTCTTTTTCACCAACGCCCTCATGTATCCCTTCAGATCCACTCAGAGTGACGAAACAAGACGAGACTCTTTCACTCAGGATCTTCGTCCTTGAGAACCCATCATTTCCCTCTTACTGTAACTCCCCAGATCGTCGGGCGAGGGGCCCCGTTTTTATTGGTCCGTGTCGAGAGTCGCTGTAACAGTAAAAGTAACTCATGGGATCTTAAATCAAGGCTGGCCGATGATGGGAGCTCTGAGGAGCTCAGATCAATATCCCCATGATGTCATTGTCCCGTGGTTCAACATGTCGATGGTTGCGCCTTTGATGAATGTTACCGCGGTGATTCAGGGGGCTCTCGCCGGGGCGGTGGCGTATTTCATTGCCACGGAAACCGGCCCCGTCATAAATCTGACGGAGGAAGAACGAACCCGGACCCCTCCCAAGGGGCCTTTTCTACGCGTTTGTCAGAAGAAAATTGGAGAAAGTGATGAAAGCACACACATACTTCTCTACATATAATCCCAATGCTTCAGTTTTAAGCTTCGGTTCCAAAGTCGGTGTTTGACTGGAGGGGGGGAGTAAACATCCGATGATGTCAGCGTTTGAAGTGACAACAAGCATTGTACTCGGGTGCCGTGCGTCTTTTTGAAGTGGTCCCCCTCGTCCCCGTCCCCCCTCGCTTTGCTCTTCTCCTTCCCAAGCCTGAACGTGAAACCAGAATCCTTGATTGACTCTCTGCTTCCTCAGGAAAGGAATCGGACCTGGCAGCTGACATGTTGTTGTTCAAACTTTAGAGACATTTCGGAAAGCCAGGCCCCCGGAGAACACAAATGTTACATTAACACTTTGACCTCGCTTTGAATATCGCAGGGTTCACCTCAACAAACTGGCAGGTTTGTTTCAACTGTCTCTCGGTAATTGCTGCTTTTTCATAAGCCTGTGAGAATGAAATTGTTAAACGGCTAACAGTTAAGTCTCTGTTGGAGACTGACATTCCCCCCTCCCCCCCCCAAACCAAAACAGCATAAGAACATTTACATGTACATCACCTGACTCCCTCCAATAACATCTCTGTGGTGGGGTGACGTCATTGTGTCGTGAGGAGGATGTCTCTGGCTGTTATATTCACCAGGGTGTTTACGCCGTCAAGGCTTCAACAGGGCGCAAATCTGAAGTTCACAATGTGTCACCTGGGGGGCTTCGGTGTTTCTGTCAAACTGCCAGAAGGGGGAAATGGCAATGTGGTGGGGGGGGGTGCTGTGCACATGAGCGCTCTAACCTGTTGATGTCAGCAGGTGTCACGACGTTCCTTCTCCTGTCACAAACATTTGACGAGGGAGAAGGGAAAAACAGGTCGCCAGTTGGAACGTTTTGTTTTGTACCGTCGCTCAGACAACTCGACGATCGAACGCGCCTAACCAGCAACGACGCAAATGTCCCCATTCCAGATTATCTCCAATTAAAGCGAACTGGTTACGTGTCCCTCGTATTCCGAGGGTGACGCAGATGGTGTCCTAAGCATGCAAGAAGGAGGCCTTAATTGCATGCATGCTCTTCTCTCTCTCCTCTGAAATTCTCCGGGGAATTTTTAATTGCCACAAGTAATTCATCAAGTCTTCATCAACATCTCTTGATTAAATTTCAGGTCAACCGACTACGGAACCACTTACCAGAAGCTGAACGAGAAAGTCGGGGCGAAGACCATACTCCACTACTTGTACGTCAGCCCCAACAACAAGCGCAAGGTAATGTGCTTTGAGAGCTCTCTAATGGATGTGTTGTTTTTGGGGTGTTCCTGTATCTGGCTCGGTTTAGGCCTCTGGGGAAGAGAGGAGGCGGAGAGAAAGGGTTGATAGAGAAGCTAGAGAGAGAGAGGATGAAGTAGGAGACGCAAAAGGGGAGAGAGTCGGAGAGGAGAGAGAGAAAAAAGAGAGAGAGGGAGAGACGAGAGAGAAAAAAGAGAGGAGGGGAGAGAGAGAGAGTAAAAGGAGAGAGGAGAGAGAGAGAGAGAGAAGAGAGAGGCGAGAGAGAGAGAGAGAGAGAGAGAAGGG
>CAEFZP010001361.1:65000-147500 GCA_903064625.1 Mallotus villosus | reverse complement strand
TCCGAAGTGATGATTAAAAATGCTATGGGTTTTAGAGGAAAAAGTGTGCACAGTGTGTATCTGTGTGTTTGTTCATTGTGTCTGCAATGAACTGTTTCGACCTTGAGAGGTTGCCCTGAACCCGCATGTGGGTGGCATACAATTCTCCCTTTCAGGATTACTCCCCCCATTTTGGAGTTTCAAGACTTCCGTTCATTGCTGTCTTTTAGAACAAGCGCACACATAAAAGCGCACAGTTTGTTTTGTAATGTCCTCTAGCTGTCCTCCAAAGTGCTGAACACAATCCTATTGAATCCTGCCACAGACTCTGTGCACTGGGGCTCAGAGTAGCAGACATAAGACTATCAACTGGGAGCTTTTAGATAACAGTTCAATTACTCGACATTAGTGCATACAGAGATATAGACAACACGAGTTTTCCGTCGGCTGCAGTTGGAAATTTGATTTTTTTTGCCAGGCCACAGACTTAATTAATTAATTAAATCTTTATTTAAAAGGGACAATGTACAGTTAGAACATAAATGTTGCCATTTGATGCACTATACCAGATTATAGCTTTAAGCTAATTTGCATCTGTAGTCCCTTGGCAGGTCACAAAAATACAACACAGTAACAAGACAGATTATTAGTATACAGGGATAAAACACCACAACAACATGGCTACACACGTCTGCGTGCAACTCCCCCCACCTTCCTCATCCCACCCACGCCCACACACACAAAAACAAGTCTAAGGACCAAATTAGTGGTTGCAGAGCTGAGCAGCTTTTAACAGATTTTTTAGGTTAGATTTGAAGACTCTGAGAGAGCTACTGCCCCTTACGGCGTCAGGTAAGGTATTCCACTGGTTTGTGGCTCTTACAGAAAAAGCAGATTGCCCCGCTACAGTGCGGCAAAATGGTATGGTACAATCTCGTATGGAGGATATTCTAGTGGATCTGATGGAATTTGACGAGCGAGCGTGGACAAAAACACATAATGACTGTGGGGCCAAACCATTTAAAATGTTATAGACCATACACAAATTGATGAATAACCTAAAATTCTCAAAGCTCAATAACTCATGTTTCTCAAGTATCCTACAATGATGATAACGAATTGGCTTTTTGTCCAGTGTTTTTAAGGTTTGTTTGTATAAAGACTCCAGAGGTCTCAAAGTAGATTCACCAGCCTGCCCCCAGCAGGTGATACAATATGACATGCGGGACAAAATCATGGCGTGCATAAATATCTTGGCTGCATCCTGAGAGAGACAATTTCTGATGTTTTTAAAATTAACTAAATTGTATTTTATGGTTTTAACCATTTTTTTTACATGTTTCTTAAATTTTAAATTTGGATCCAGAAACAGGCCAAGATATTTAAATTCAGTAACTATATCAATTCGTTCACCTTTAATGAGAATCTCAACATCAGGGATTTGTACCATGGTTTTAGAAAAAAATACATTTTGTTTTGTTTACATTTAAACTCAAACATGATTGATCAAGCCAAAGAGTGATTCTCTCCAGTGCAGTTGTTAACTTAGCAGCTGCTAAGTCAGCTGTTTTAGCATGTACATGAACAACAGTGTCATCTGCATACATCTGCAGATCGACGTCAGCACACTGTTCAGCAAGATCATTAATATAAAGACTAAATAATAAAGGACCTAATACCGAGCCTTGTGGGACTCCCATAGTACATGTCCTGTAACTGGACTGTGCATCACAGACTTTAACACATTGCCTCCTGTTTGATAAATATGACGACATCCAAGCCAGAGCTCTAGGTGAAAAATTAATTTTAGAAAGTTTTGATATTAAGACACTGTGGTTAACTGTATCAAATGCTTTACGCAGGTCTAAAAATACAGCACCAACTACTCCGCCTTTATCGAGCCGTGATTTAATTTGCTCTATTAAATGTAAGGAGGCAGTCTCGTTGGTATATTGTGTCGCTATATTTGTATATATTATATTATACCTGAAAAGAAAAGGTCTACACTGTCCAACCGGCAGCTCAAACCAGCCTGCGTAGCATGCTAGCCCATAGCATGCTAGCGCAGTGTGATTGACTGCACTTGCATACCTCAGTGCCAGCTAGAATGTTGCTTTAGCATGCTAATGCACTATGATTCATCTGTTCACTCGAGGGAGCACCGGGGAGACGGTTGCCGTAGCACCGTGTAATTTACCTGGCTGTCCCTCCTGTTTCACGTTTCCGTGAGATACAACCAAGCACAGGAAGAACTCATACACTAACTTTCTTTCTTTCTCTATTTTTCTCTTTCTTTCTGTGTCTCTCTTTCTCACGCAGACACATTCCCTGTCCTTTCGTTCGCTGTCTCCCTCTCACTTGCTCTCTCTCTCTTCCCTCTTCCCCCCTCCCTCTTTCTTCCTCTCTCATCCACCAGTTCTTATAAATGGCCAGTGCGGGCGATCCGAGTCACCGTGAATCAGTGGTGTGCTGTGCTCAAGTGTACTGCATGGGAATGTGCTGGTAATGGGATGGACGTGTACAACTTCACTGGTGGAAGGATGGAGGGGGGGAAAAAAAACACGGAAATAAAAAAATAAACACAACATCTGTCAGCCCCAAGGCAGAATCTCCAAATGGTTACCATGAGTGGAAAGGCAGGCACACCGTGGGGAAGAGAGAGAGGAGAGAACGGATGAAGGGGGAGGGGGGGAGTGGAGCGGGGGGGAGACAGAAAAGATGGAGAGAGGGACAGAGACAAGATGAGTGCATCATGAAGGGGAAAAGAGAGGGGGAGAGGAGGGGGATGGCAAAGAGTGAGATGTAGAGAGAGGGTGATGGATCAGTGCTGGGATACATCCGCAATATCTCTCAGCTTCCTCGTCAGATAAGTTCATGACTGTCATCAGCCCATGGTGCACCTCTCTGTATCACCATTTGTCTCTGGAGGAGGGGATCTCGATGAAGTGCTCCCTCCAAGGTTTCTTCCCTTGTTTCTCTCCGAGTTTCCCTTTGAGGGTTTTAGGTCGTGCAGTTCTGTGGGCATTTGTGAAGCCCGACTGTGACATTGCTTGTTAAAAAGGGCTACACAAAAAACATTTCATTAGACTTGACGGTTCAGACCACTGAAAACGGAAGCAACCTGTTTTCAACTGTCAACATTTTAGAATAATCACATCATTTATTGATGACTGACGTGAAGGCCGGCCAATAATTATTTTTTGGTCAAATCAAAATGGTGGAGAACACCAACACTCCGAACGTCTCTCTAAAACACGGCCCTCGCCAAGTTTAGCACAATTAATATGAGATGAAGCTCGACTCTCGGGTCAGTACACACTCTCCCACACCTCCTGTGTGTTTCTTATTTATTCATCAACTTTCTTTTCGGTGCCAAGGGGCAGGCACGTAGACAGCTCCATTACCGACGGCGTGATTACGAAACGTTCCTGTTTATGAAGTTTCACGGGGTCTCGGAAGGTGGGGAGCGGAATGTCACGAGCGAGTCAATTAGCTCCGACTTCAAATCCCCAGGATCAAGAGACGGTGCTTGTCTTTAATAACCGGAGTTCAAACTCGCTAACGGCACACGGTCGACTGCCTGTGTCTGGAGAGAGAGAGGGATCATAATGTAGCCCCGACGAGAGCTGCCGTGAAGGTACACAGGTGATGATGAGCTGAGGAAATGATCAAATGGTGTCGCACGGAGAACCAAACTAATGAGTTGGTCGTCCTCTGGTGTGTTGCCCCCAGGAGTTTTGATCTCGACGGCACAAACTGCACACATTTCATTGTGTGTTTCATCCAACCTGCACCCCCCCCTTGTCTGGTCTGTTCTTCTCCCCCTCCCCCCCTCTGCGAGAGCTTGAGGCTGTACTGTCCATTTGACGTGTATTATGAAGACTTCAATTTTGCTCGGACAAGACCAGACTAGCCGTGGTTCCTCTACGTGACTGCCCTTTCGCTCGCAGCTTCAATTAGGCCGTCTCCCCCGACGACCAGGACCCGGTTGTTAACCCTTCCCTTTCCCTCTCCATTCCCCTGGCTTGACCTTAAACAGGCATGGAGGCTGCTGAAAGGGAACAATCATCAAGAAAGCCCAAAGTCAGGTGGTGTTGGGGTCTTGGTATTTCACACGCACGCACGCACACACACACACACACACACCGATCATGTGCTCATTGGATTTCTCATTCTCAGATGGGGAAAATACATTATTATTAGTCAAAATGATTTTTACCGATATGTTTTTCTCTCGTCTCTCCCTCCCTCTCTCAGGACTCAAAGGATTAAAAAAATATATTGAATCTCGTTTCCTCAAAAGGTTTTAGTCAGTGTAGATGTGGGATCTCACAATAGTGATTCAAATGCATCAAAGACATTCACAAAGAGGGAGTTTTTTTCTAGATATTCGACTGTGGGAATTGTATGGGTTTCAATCCCGTCCAATAGAAACTTGGATTCTACGGGCAGTAGCTGGCAGAATATCCGAACATTGTAGATTTGACTGGAAACCTTTAGAGACTGAATAAGCCACACACTCTCCCTCTCAAACTCGGTTTGTTAACACACACGCACACATACTGTGTATACGGTTGTAGCTTTTGAACTCTGCAACTAGAATGCTTTCCATGCAAGTTGGCACGACTTTAAAACTCAATAAGCCGCAAAGTTCATCCAAGTTCAAGGCACTTCCTTCCCTACTTTCCCTCTGCTGGTAGCCTTTTCAAAGAATTAAATCAGCAACATAAAACAGGCTGATGCACAGTGACCATCCGTAGACCATGAAGGACCTTGAAACAATCTTTGCACGGGTCACTCATTTCCTCTTTTGACCAGCAATTATTGTCATTTTGTGTAGCACTGTCTCAAACCACTAGATGGCAGTTGACTTTCACCAGTTCAGGACTGGGGTGGAGTTCACTGACTGGTCACAATTTGTGTCATCAGCATACCATCAGTAAACAGGAAGCAATCAGCTCCAATTGCCTGTTTGACAGTTGAACGTATCGGCCTAGTAGGTCCCAAAGTGCTCCCGACTTAGGGAGTGGCTATTTCAAATCATTCTCCAATGTGACTCTTCACAAATGTCCTTTTTAAAATGTACCCATTAGATATCCCCCTTAGAGCTAAAAAGAGTATATATATCATTGGGATAGACCAGCGTGTTAGAGTGAGATTTACACAAGAGCAGTAGGAACCAATTACTGGGACCGAGTTGAAGTTGAAAATATGGGTCTAATTTCATTAATATTCTATGAGTGAGTATTTACTGCTTCGGAGGAGATGGTTCAAGTATTCCTCACACATCTCGGAAATATCCTCCAGTCTGCACACACACTTCATTAACCTTTGTCATTTTGAGCCTCTTTGGCCCCATAATTTACACTAACACACGCACACACATTCTCACACACAGATTCACACTGAGGCTCGAAACGCACTCAGACACAATCTAGGATGCCTACAGGGACACGCACGCATGCGCACACGCAAGTGCAGAAACACACGAGTACAGGACACACACACACACACTCGCACACAAACACACACGCAGAGATAGTCATTCTCAGCATGCTCCAATCTCCCTCCCAGAATTGCACAGGGAGAGTGCGGAGCTTAGAAAATTAACCAAATGTCATAGTTTAAGTGTGGTTTTTCCAAGACACGCCAGATAACGAAAGTTTCAGGGTCAGTTTGGTTCCCCGGGAATTTCAATGACTCTCCCTGAATTCTAAAGAGACAGGCTCCATTAACAGGGCCCAGAAACTTTCACTCACAGTACACCAGGCCACGTCCATGAACTGGAAAAGGAAAGGGTTAAATACAACGTCCAATCGCATTCCCGGAACTCACCGATGCAGACGAGACAAGCTAATTCAAACGGTTTGATCCGGATGCTAAGTCTTTCATTTCTCCTCCGCGTGCAGGCTGGGCTGCCCACCCTGCCGTAATCGTGTACCGCATGCCCACCATCCGCCCCACCCCCTCCCCTCCACCTGCTCCTCTCTGCCCAAAGTTAGCCAATCAGAAGCAGGCGCTAATCAGAAGCACAGCCTCATTCGCTGAGAAAGCTTGGGGAATCTCCAAATCCTCATTATTTGCACGCCACACAGGAACATATTGATTTTCACGCTCCAACGCGTCCAATTGGAAAAGCCAGTGCATCTGAGCGGTAGCAAATTGCTGAAATACCCATAATCCCATTTTTTACAGTAGGGTAAGTGTATCACCGTACAAATACAGCTCTGCTGTTACGAGGGCTAATTAATGAGCCGGGGGGTTTAGCGCTTTAGCGGAGGCTACATCGGGTGAACTTGATTTGCATGGTCACCAGTGATCAATTAGAATTCGGACGGTTGCGGATCAAGATGGATTGTGGGAGGGCGGGGGAGGGTTCCGAGATATTTCACCGTCCTCGGGATTCCGAACTCCCGTCGTGCTGGAGGCTGAGAGAAATGAGTCGACCGCAGCGCGGCTTCCAGCCCGTGTCAGCCCACCAGATCATGTGGTCTGAAGGATTCCTGTCAGCGTACTGTCGAAGCCCGCCCAGCCCCCTCCCCCAAGCAGCATCAGTATATGGTCCCTTACCTTTGTCATCCTCCGCACGACTGATCTCATCTATTCCAATTTGCTGGCCTAATGTAATCAGTGGCTTGGCATGGAGAGGGAGAGAGAGAGAGAGAGAGAGAGAGAGAGAGAGAGAGAGAGAGAGAGAGAGAGAGAGAGAGAGAGAGGAACTCGCCCCAGGTCCCCACTGGTACCAGACTGCACAGCCCCGCAGCTCAACTCAACTCCAGCCTCGTAACATCTTGATTGGGGTGCTCAGAGGTGTGTGTGTGTGAGTTCGAGTTCAACTGTCATGTGTGTTAAATACAATGAAATACGTGTGCTCTGGCTTTCCCTACCTTAACACAAGGGACACATCACCCCCTTGGAGAACGACAACCGACGCAGGCCCTCGGTACATCGATCAGGAATACATTTACACGCGACGTACATTATATATTCATGTATACATCATACACGATACACAACAACATGACATGACAACCTTGTGGAGGGCACATGGCTGTCTTGGGTGATTGTGTTTCGCTCATTATTGCCACGAATACACTTTTAACGACAGTCACGCACATTCTAAGCCACGCACACACTCCTCCTAAATGATGTACTTTCAACCACACACGTCTGATGGTAGGAAAAGGGGTTTGTAACAGTTTGGGTCTACTGATTCAATTATATTTTCAGCCGATTATATCTTTAGATTCTTTTTTTTTCCTTCCCCAAACTTGGCACAATCACCAAAATGGCCGCCCTCTAAGAAAAGAACAAAGCTCGTGGGAAATTAGAACTTTCTAGGCCTGACTGCACATCAATGGAAGACGGAGAGAAACACACACACACACACACCACGCGCACCCCCACCCAGACCCACACACATCAAAACGTGCCCGTACGACTGTGATCACGATAACACCAAGCGCAGTGAAACCCAAATTAATAATTGAGATGTCTAATGATGGTGTGATAACAGTCATCTGAGATGAAGCGCTCCCAATCCAGGCACCTAAATGAGATACACTGACGCATATGTACTGTCCATGACCCCCAAAAAAGTTTTGTAAAAAAAACTAACATAATTAAGGCTACACATTCACACGTGAGAAATGTTTTATGTTTCAGCTGGATTGTGATGTGTGTACATGTGGGATGTTCAGATATTCCCATACGTGGCTTCCTGTGAAAGCCATGGTCGAAATGTGTGTTCCTATGTCTGGCCATGCCCTAGGGCCTTACAACCCCCTCTATCTATACACAGCCGTCTATCTCTGGTTCCCCTCTCTCTCTAACCCTCAAGCCCTCGTTCCCCAACTATCTTTCTCTTCATCTTACCCATGTCATCTTTTCCTCTTTTTTCCATCTCTCTCATCCGCTCCGCTTTCATCCGTCTCCTATGGTCTGCTCTGTGACTTCTCCTCCACAGTCTCTCAATCTGGATCTCTGGGCTTGAATCTTCTCATCTCTCTCTGGGTCCTTCCTTCCTTCCCTCCCCCCCCCTCCCTCCCCCTTTTCTTATCTCTCTGTCTTGTTCTCCACGTTCTAATCCCTTCTCCTCTCTCCGTTTTCATATCTGCTCTTTTCTGCCTCCCTCCCTCCCCCTTCCCGTCTCAGATCATGCTGCTGACTGACCCGGAGGTTGAGAGCAGCCTGCTCATCAGCTCAGACGAGGGGGCCAGCTACCAGAAGTACCGCCTCAGCTTCTACATCCTCAGCCTGCTCTTCCACCCCGAGCAGGAGGACTGGATCCTGGCCTACAGCCACGACCAGAAGGTGGGAGCCAGGAGGGGGCACTCTCTCTCGCACACGCACACACACACACACCACACACAGACACTCACGCACACAATCAGACACTCACCCACACACGTAGACACTCGCAGCACGCACAAACACACGGCTGTGAACATTAACGCCATTGAACGAAGAATGCCATGAACGACGACGACACCCACACCGGCTAAACACGAACCCACTCAGACCGTAGCCTCAGGAACACACTGACAGTACATGCTTACATTCTGGCCCTCCAGAGTGGGCCTGTCACACGTGATTGGCCCACACACACACACACACACAAACAAACACACACACACACACACTTCCTCACAAGTGTCTGTGCTGAGGGAGGCCCTCAGTGTCTTGGCCTCTGTCACGCACCAGAAGGAGCCAGGCACTGGGGGGGGGGATGTTTGTGTGTGTTTGTGTGTGTTTGTGTGTGTGTTTGTGTGTGTGTTTGTGTGTGTGTTTGTGAGTGTATGGGTGCGGGAGAGAGAGAGAGACAGAGAGGGATGAAGTGAGAGAGACTAAACGGAGTAAATGAATAGCATAATTAAATGTTTAAATCAAGTGTTCTCATTGGCCTTCAATTCAATGTGAGTGGTGTATGCAAAGAACCAGGTTCAACAGGCAAAGTCGACGACACTTCAAACTTGTAACTTTTTGCCCTTTGCAAACAACCACCGTTTTAATGGCTGACACTTGGGGAATTTGAAGTACAAGTCAATGAATCTTTCAGCACAAACCCCCTAAACCTTGAACTGCGATTTTCTCCCGAAATATTATAGTGATGCTAACTCCAACAGTGCGTAAGGACAACATAACAGTTGCAAACACCTTCCAATTTTTCCTACACACATCCTTCCCCTCTTCCCTTTCACCGTAATCCAACGCAAAATAGATTTAACTGCACATTTTGTCGATTGTTCTCTGAAGAACAACGTGCACAGGTTTTTCATAACAAACCAGGCAAAGGTAATTGTTTAGGTCGAAGGCAATTTCAATTTTTATGATTTGAACCCAGCTGAGCCAGGATATGAGCCCAGACCTCCACTTTGACGCCTCAGCCTGCCTGGAACACACACTCATCCCCCCCCCCTACACACACACACACACACACACACACACACACTCATCCCCCCCCCACACACACACATCCACAGGTGTATGTTCAGTATATCCATGTGTGGTCATGTTTTTCCTATTAAAATCCGGCTATGGATGTGTTTCAGCCATGTTAGTTAGCAAAACTGAAATTACATTTTCCATCTGCCCACCCCTTCTAGCTAGCTACGTAGGTAGCAAACTGACTTTGGCGTGACCTTTAAACAAGAAGCCTTTGTGTTTCTCCAAATATTTGAACATTGTAGACATTTGATATGAATTGAAGCTAACTAAATTGAAATTTAGAGGTGATAAACGGCGCCGGCTAAGACGACCGAAAGCACACTTCAAATTTACCCAGAACTTACCCTCTCTACTTATCTAGGTGGCAGAGGAGGAAGTGATGATATATTCCTGTGAGTGTCAGACACTGGAATGTATTGCCATTTTGAGAACGGGCAATAAGCATTAATAAAATGCTTTCGTCGCCCCCGTGCCCGTTCGGGGCTAATGCTTCATCTCAGATGAATTATGAAACTGATTCTTGTTATTTTATTCCTCCGGAGGCAAGGAGTTGGAAAGAAATATCTCTGGAGTATTCTGGTAAGTTCTAGAATGCACCTGGCCATGAAACACTAGGGAAACTGTAATATAGAGTATTCACTTATGTTGAATACCCCCCTCACCTCTCTCTTTCTCTCTCAGTCACTCGCTCACGCACACACAGTTACACAAGACAGTATACTCAACACACATGCACACACACACACTTACTATCTTGGCTGCTCCTGTATCTCACTCTCTCTCATTTTATTCTCCTTGCCTCCAGTCCTGTCTCCCTCCCTCCCTCCCTCACCCTGCCTCCCTCCCTCTCCCTCTCCCTCCCTCTCCCTGCCTCTATTTCCTCCACCCCTCCGAGCCACTCTTCTGCATTCGTAGATTGAGAGACCCCGTAGGGCAGAGCAGTACGTATTTCAGGGTAGAACTCTCTAGTCTGCCTCACTCCCCTCCTCTCTCTCCACCCACCCCCCCCCCATTTCTCTCTCTCTGTACCCTCCCTATCTCTCCTTCTCCCATTTTCACTATCTCTCTCCTTCACTCTACCCTCTCTTTCTCTCTACCCTCCCCATCTCTCCTATTTTCTCTTTCTTTTCTCTATGTCTCCTTCTCTACCCTCTCTCTCTCCCTCTCACATTCTATACAGTATCCCCCCCCACCCTCCACCCCCCCCCCACAGTGACTTGGCCCGGCTAAGTGCTAACCCTGTGTTGGTGGGAGTTGATTAGTCAAAGTGATTTGCTACCTCAGTCTGCTCTCTGCAGCCCGGCACCGGAGCCATATCTCAGCACACTCACTGTTTCCTCACCCACGCCTGACATGGAAATATATGAGCCGTATTCAACTGCCCCGGTATGCAAACTGTATCCCTGCTCCGTGGTCTTGGCTACAACTTTTTAGACTGTGTACTGTCACGGGGGAATAGCCTCTAGGCAGCTAAAAACTTTGCATGGGAAATGTATACGGTAGGTTCGTGTTGTCGTGACACCTAACAGACCTATGCTGACCTATGTCCTGCCACGGAAGCCCGTATGCTCGCTAGTTGTTTCAGCTGAAATGGACACTACTGTCGTTTTGTTTGTGTTTAATTGAGCTAATCTGACTAAATAATATCCAGCATTTATTAATAGAGAGAGGCTGCAGCTGCTACCCAAGGATTTGACTTCACCCTTCAGGACAACGTGAATCAACACAGAAAATAAACTAATACAAACAAGCGGCATCCCAATTGAGTTAGTAGCTAATATAATAATGTTTACTTTCTCTGCATGGCCGCTCATGTTTAAAATGGGAAACGGTCCAAACGAAAACATTGAAACTGGATTCAGGACTCATTAGATACCTGCCTGTAATTCAACAGTCATTTGCCCTCGCAAATAAAAAAATAAAAAATAAAAAAAGGCAATCAAACAAATAAGCTCCCTGACCAAGTTGCTCACCGTTTCGGGCGAACAGTCAATAAAGTACATAAGCCCCAAAGAACTACAAACACCGACTGCATCACTTGTTCAACCGTCTCAAATTGGAAAGACAAAACGGTAAAGAGAAATCCGGGAAAATCGGGGAAACGCAGAGGAAAATAAAAGCCATTTCACGGTTTTCAAAGATTACTCTGTTCGTGCGCTGAAATCCTCTCCACACCCCCCTCCCTCACCCCAACCCCTAAATGAGACTTCTTCTGTTCCCATATCAAATCCACCCCGTAACCATCTCGAGGTTAGCATCGGGAGATTGTGATATCTCAGCAGCCTACTGATGCGCTGTGCTGACTAGCCAACAATGGCTTTGTGTAGACCCCCCGCGGCGTGCTGCTCCCCTGCTGTGCCTGTCCGCCCCCTCCCACCCCCCCCTCTCCTCCTTAGTTCTGGGTTCTTGTTAGCGCGCGTGGAGCGTTCCTCCAACCGAGATGACACCGCTCAGCCTCCGTAAGCTCCTCTACCGTTTCATGTTGAGCCGCCACTCTCGCTTGTCTGTGTGTGTGTGTGTGTGTTAATGGGTGGTTGTGTGTGTGTGTGTTGGAAGAGGGGGGTGTTAGATTATTTGTGTCAGAGAGACAGAAAAAGGAGGGTTCACCGAACGTGTTGACATCATTACCACACGGTAAAACAAAGATGACCAGGTCTAAATGTCGACTCTTCTTCCGCAGCTCTACAGCTCAGTGGAGTTTGGAAGAAGGTGGCAACTGGTGCACGAGAAAGTGGCCCCCAACCGATTCTACTGGTAAGCTAAATCACGGTCAGACGGCAGGGCAAATAACTAGACCACGGATCTACATTGTTTTATCTACCGCTACACTTGCATCTGTGCCCACACTCGATCCAACAGCAGTCGGGCTTGTTGCGTTTGTAACGAGTCAGCTTTAAACTTCTCCATTTCATCAAAGGGGCTTTTTCTCCAGAAGCCTTTCATGTTTCAGGAGACTCCATCCCTGTTCTAACTTGGACCGAACACAAGACGGTGGAGCGGCCGCGGTTCTGCTCTGGTGTCCTCTGTACCTGTTGGTCCACCCCTGCTCCCTTTCCAGAACTTTCCTGAGTTACCCTTCTGCTTTTCTTTTACATAGCTTCAATTATGATATCACTTCTCGTTTTCAAGCCAAAAACTATTTTCCTCTTCAAGCTACTCTGAAAAGATGTTAAAATGATAACAAGCTGGGGGTAGTTAGGAGTGATGGTTGCTACGGATTCGCGGAGGAGTGTAGAGGGCTGTTCCGGGACCTTGAAGACTTGGCACAGGGGGGGCGTCCACCAGGTACTAAAGGGCTGTAGAAGGATCCGGAAGGCCCAAGTCTGAACGAAGACGTCATGTCTCGAGATGGCTTATAGTACTCCCGTCAAGCCGGCAATTACCTTCTGCAACCAGCCGGCCAGAGATAGGGGTTATTTATCCCTCCTGTACCCGGAAACGTACGAGGCTGTCATGTGTTTTATTATCATCCTCCTCTCACCTGGATTAGTGAACGAAGAACGAAAGAAGCTTGTAATGAGAGAGATGAAGGGACAGAAAAGTAGGTCATTACACTCGGAGCTACGTTTTATCATGGAAATTACCAATACTGCCAATAACTGTCATAATTAAGGCTGTAGGCTCTCACCGCTCGGTGCTTATCCTTCGTCATCTCCTCCGAATCCCGAGTCCTTTTTGTTACATTTTTCATGGCGTTATAATTAAATGCCCCGCTCGCCGCTCCTGCCGGCTTCTGCGGGCGAGCGAATCAATGACTTTCCCCCCTCCGCTCCCTAACGATGACAGGATACGGCAGGCCAGCCGATCCGTTGGAAAGGGGGGTAAAAAGAAGCGAAAGCTTTCTGCTTCGTGAGGGGGTCCGGGGCCCCTTGAAAAGCTCCAGTCGATCACGCGTCGCCACACCTGTGGCCGCCTCCGCGTTGTCACTCGAAGGCGCAGACGTGACGCACGCGGAAGGGTTCGTCTCAAGCCCCGGGATGACGTTTACCACGTTTTTTTTGCACGGTGGTTGTCGTCGCTACACAATGTGCAAGGGATTGATCTGGTACCGTAGCAAGCCCATCTCTCTGATGAGAGTACAGGGGGGGGCTAGATACCGTGTCCCCTGCCCCCCCCACCCCCTCCGTCCTTCCCCCCAGAGGGCGGCTTAGCCACGTCTGAAAACCCATTTGTCTCCTCACAGGTCGAAAATCGGTTTGGACAAAGAACCCGGGCTGATCCACCTGGAAACCAGCATATCTGAAGGACGTGAGTCAAGTCGTTTCCGTCAAGCCGGGTGAGTAGTATCAAACCCAGTTAGCGGCAGCCGCAGAGACCCCCCGGTGACACTGCCCGCCCCAGTGGAAGGCCATCTCTATTGATCATGTGCATGTGGATGGGGACAGACGGGCCGTTAGCAGAGGCTAACTCACACGGACAGCCTCTCCCTCCGCAACGCGATTGAAGGCAAGGAAAGCAATTGGCCTCTGTGGTCCTGCCTCCCCGCCTCTGTGGTCCTGCCTCCCCGTGTGTCGCCGCTCCTTCCACTCCGCTCGGCTCTGATGC
The DNA here is from genome assembly GCA_903064625.1 of Mallotus villosus. Classification (NCBI taxonomy): domain Eukaryota; kingdom Metazoa; phylum Chordata; class Actinopteri; order Osmeriformes; family Salangidae; genus Mallotus; species Mallotus villosus. The sequence goes on along the minus strand of CAEFZP010001361.1, from coordinate 133,529 downwards.
AAGGGACACTTTATTGATGCTGTTAATACGAGGGGCAGATGGAAGCTGGGTGAAGGCTGCCCTTCTCTCTGGCAGCTAATACGATCCCTTGCTGTGTGTGTGTGTGTGGTGGGGTCTGTGGGCATGTGTGTACGAGTGTCTGCTAGTACACCTAATTTTGGCGACCCCTAAAATACAAACTTTTACCTGTGCATGTGTGGGTGGGTTCGTGTTGGGATTTTGATTTAGTGTTTACCCCGGTTTGTGTGTATACGTGTGTGCGTGTGTGTGTGTATCTCTGTGGGTGTTGTGTCCACAGTGGCGCTGTACGTCACCTGCAAGTTGCAGAACTGCACGGACGCCAACAAGGGCAAGCCTTTTCCCGGATACATCGACCCCAACTCCCTGGTGGTGCAGGACGAGTACGTGTTTGTCCAGGTAGGACGCCGCGCCCAGTCGGACGGACGCACAATAGCCCCGTCTGCCTGGGAGACGGGTACATTGTGCTCTGGACATGAGGAATATCACAGACTCTGTGTGAGGAGGAACGCGTCACTGCCTTTGTGCAGAGAGTTATTTCCTCGTGTTGGAGACGGATGTGTGTTGATGCGGTGTCAGACCCCACGCTGAAGGTGTAATAATACGTTTCTGTTGAACGGTTTTCGTGACTGCGCAGGTGTCCACTGGGGGGCGTGTGATCTACTACGTGTCGGCCAAGAGGGACGTGTTCACGCCGATGAAATTGCCCAAGTACACTTTGCCTAAGGTAAACCCCTGACCGAGAGAAGTTCTTTGCCATTTTATTGGAATGAATTAACTATGACGTCATATATTAACCATTCCTGAACATAGCAGTCATTATGGATACGTGTGTTTCACAATGTATGCTTTCAAAGTACTGTATATTAATAAGCAAGCTAACTCCTCTCTGTACCGTACTGTATTATGAAGTGTCACAGTCTGCTGTAGGGACAGGGACGCCAGCTGGCTCTGCATGCTGAGAGCTCTGTGTCATGTGTGTGTGAGGGAGACATGGTCAGGCGCAGCTCACAGTGGCTCACAGCATTGTAATGCCAAGCAGGCCTTTAGTGAGTATGCGCTCAAGTGTGTTGGTGTGTGTGTGCTCAAGTACGTGTGTGAGTGGGCAGGTTTGTGTGACTGTGTGTGTGCGCAGCTGTGTGCGAGTGCAAGTCAGTGTGTGTGTGTGTGTGCGCGACTATGTGTGTGTGTGTGCGCGACTATGTGCACATGCACAAAATGTGTGTGTTTTGCAACTGTGTGTGTGTGTGTGTGCGTGCGCTCCTTCACTCGTGACCCTTCTTGTCACTTTCCTAGTTGTCAAATTAAACATGTTTTATTCAGTCACGCCCCGGGCTTTCTGCTCGCTCACACAAGGTGTGTTACAAGGTGTGTTACAAGGTGTGTTACAAGGTGTGTTACAAGGTGTGTTACAAGGTGTGTTACAAGGTGTGTTACAAGGTGTGTGTTACAAGGTGTGTTACAAGGTGTGTTACAAGGTGTGTTACAAGGTGTGTTACAAGGTGTGTTACAAGGTGTGTTACAAGGTGTGTTACAAGGTGTGTTACAAGGTGTGTTACAAGGTGTGTTACTGGCACAGCCAGAGGTAGATGAGGCCCCGCTACCAACCAGTGTGAGCCTTCCTGTGTTAGCTGCTGTTAGCTCTGCGCCCCAACAAGCACAGTTTAAAAGGTAATAAGCGAAGCTATTTTTTTAGTGGCGTAGCAAAAGTAAATTATGCATTTCTAACGCTGATTATGAATAGGAATGAGCCCAGTGGGGGGGGGCTTCGAGAAATAGGAAGCGACTAAGACCACAACTGCATCTCTTGTGGAATGACTTGCTTGTCTTGTTTGCATGCATTAACATTCCCCCACTCTTTGATTGTTAGGTGGAAATCAAATAATTCAGAATGTCAGTTGTATTTACTGTTAATCAAGGGAGAGGTTGCTGTAGGATTAGACAATCATTAGTTTGGAGTTATTTGGAGTATCGTCTGAATTCGAAACCTCCAAAAGTCAAGATGTTACAGAGCAAACAAGAAGACAACACTCTCAAAAGAAAGACCCCTCTCGTGATCAACCGTGTGATCAGCTCGGGAAGGGTGTAAAAGTGACTACGGGGGTCTAAAAGTGTTTTGTTTAACCCCCGAAACATTTCGATTTCACCAAACTTCAATGCGACCTGCCAATCGTCCGCCCCCTTGTGCCTGTGCCAGGACCTGCACGTGATCAGCACCGACGAGAACCGCGTGGTGGCCGCCGTGCAGGAGTGGAACCAGAACGACACCTACAACCTGTACGTGTCGGAGACGGCCGGCGTGTTCTACACCCTGGCCCTGGAGAACGTGGTCAGCAGCATGGGACATGAGGGGAACGTCATGGTGGACCTCTACGAGGTACACGCTCACGCTGCTGGGGAGACGGGGTCTGTTCTGCTCTGGCCTGGCCTGCTCTGGTCTGGCCTGTTCTGCTCTGGTCTGCTCTGGTCTGTTCTGCTCTGGCCTGGCCTGCTCTGGTCTGCTCTGGTCCGGCCTGTTCTGCTCTGGTCTGCTCTGGCCTGTTCTGCTCTAGTCTGGCCTGTTCTGCTCTGGTCCGGCCTGTTCTGCTCTAGTCTGGCCTGTTCTGCTCTGGTCCGGCCTGTTCTGTTCTGTTCTGCTCTGCTCTGCTCTGCTCTGCTCTGGTCTGGTCTGCTCTGTTCTGCTATGGTCTGGCCTGTTCTTGACTCCTATTGATCAACGTGTCGTTCCTTTACATCAGCTTTCCTTAGTAAAGAGCCCGTATGAGGTGCCCCGTAATAAAATCCCGTCGAATTCCAAAGAGGCTGCAGATGGAATCCAGTCGTAGACTTCAAGCTCAAAGTATCCAGTCCTGATGCATGATTCCCTGTGAAGTTCTCCTTGATAAAACCCTGCCAAGTCCATCTTTGTTTGGAAGGCAATCTCCCCCTGGCTAGATTAGGCCCTCTCGTATTGAGTTACACCAACCTGCGATCAATGCGTGAGCCAGAAACAGCGAGCCCTCGAGTCGTTTCAGAGACAAACTCCCCGAGAGCGCTCCTGTTGCCAGTTCTCCAGAAGGCACCTTGTATGAATACGAAGCAGCAGCAACAATCTGCTGACGTGTACAGTAACACCACATGCTCCTGGCGAGGGCTCAGCCCGGGGTACAGATTTAGATTTGTTGGTGGAAGATCGTTCCTTTTCTAAGATGAGTAAGTGCAGATGTTTGGTAGGCAACCTGTGCTCCTCACCACGGCAACCTGTGCTCCTCACCACGGCAACCTGTGCTCCTCACCACGGCGTGGGGGAACTGCAGTCCATCTGTCAGGTTACATATTTACATATATTACATATAGTCATTTAGCAGACGCTCTTATCCAGAGCGACTTACAGTGAGTACAGGGACATTCCCCCCCGAGGCAAGTAGGGTGAAGTGCCTTGCCCAAGGACACAACGTCATTGGCACGGCCGGGAATCAAACCGGCAACCTTCTTATTACTAGCCCGACTTCCTAACCGCTAAGCCATCTGACCCCAGGTTAGGTCACAGGACATCCACAAAGTCCTTATGCGAGGAGAGAAATGAACCGAAAGTGTATCGTGATCGTTGAAAGCCTCGCGGATAGAGATATCCGCAATCCTGAATAATTACGGTGCAGGTGACGACGCCCCCCAAACCACATCGTTTGGCTCGCCGGGATGGAATCACATATTGTCATCTTGATTGGGGTTACCAACCCAAGACATTGCATATGCTAAAATCTTTTCCCCCAAGGGGAGGATTGAGTATTTGGTCATTATCGAAGAGGAAAGGGAGCACTTCTTCATGTGTCACAGAGCCTGATTCTGCGCTCCACGTTCGTTCCCTGTCAAGCCCCCTGAGGATTCAGTCTGACTCACCGAGGACACACACTGATTGCTCCAAATCTACACACAATCAATCACGCCTTGCTTAACTTGTTTAGGCTGTTTGTTTTTTTTTGTCGACGCCATTCCCTTAAGTGGGATGTTTACCCGTATTGCCTAAGGGCGTTTCATATTTCTCACAATATGTCTTAGTTCTACTTATTTGACGATATGAAAAGGGTAAATATTCCAGCAGTGTGCTTGTGTCTGTGATTAGTTCTGGTTAGTGTCACAGGAGCACCACCTTGTGTGTTTGGGTGTGTATTCCCAGGTGGCCGGGATCAAAGGGATGTTCCTGGCTAACAAGAAGATGGAGAACCAGGTGAAGACCTTCATCACCTACAACAGAGGGAGGGACTGGAGACTGCTGGAGGCCCCCGCCACTGACCTCAGGGGAAACAGCCTCAACTGTGTACTGGTGAGTGTGTGTGTGTGTGTGTGTATAAGTATGTGTCTTTTTGTATACATGTGTGTGTGTGTGTGCAGACTGGTGAGAGTCTCTGTGTCTGTGTATGGGTCCATCTGTATGTGTGTGCGCGTGGACTGGTTAGTGCGTGGACTGGTGAGTGTGTGTGTGTGTGTGTGGACTGCTGAGATTGTGTGTGTGGACTGGTGAGAGTGTGTGTGCTTTGACTGGTGAGTGTGTGTGTGTGGACTGTGAGAGTGTGTGGACTGGTGAAAGTGGGTGTGTTTGTGTGCGTGCGTGCACTGGTGAAAGTGTGTGTGTTTGCGTGCGTGCGCGGTTGGTTGGTTTCGGACGGCACGCGAAAGAGCTCGAGAGAGAAAGAGAATGAGAGTAGGGGAGAGAAGGGCGTCGGGAGCCAGTGAGACAGAAGGAGAGACGGAGATCAAAGCGAGGCCTTGTCAGAAGTTGAGTGATCCCAACCGCGGCGGCGGCGGCTTGATCTCTCAGGAAGAGCTGCGCTCACGCGTCAGAGCCGAGCGCTCACGGACCTCGCGCCGTTTAAAAGGTCAGCCGTCTTGATCCAGCCCAGTGGGCTGACCTCCCATTTAGACAGAGAAAGAGAGAAGTGTCCGTTGCCGGGAGACAGACACTTTCCATTTCCCCCTTTTGTTTTCCAACAAACTCCACTTTGGAGCCTGAAGTCTGTGATGTTTATTGGAGTCGGGTGTGTTCCTGTGCGGTTTACTATCTCCAAACGACTCTCACTCGAGTCAGACGGGTTCCCTGCTTTAAAGCAGTTTCCGAACAAATTCTACCCCATTTCCCTGACTGCAGATTTGAAATGACAATAAAGTATAACCGGCTACGAAACATCCGCAAAAACACCTGAAGCAGTCAGGGATTTACTAGTAGACCAAATGACTCCGGAGTAAACATCCAGGTAAACGAAAACAAACGACGTACTCGCGTTTGATGTTTGCCCTTCTCGTTTGAGACCGACCCATGTCAACCCCTCATCCAAGAAACGAGCGGACGGCACCTTTAAATACACCCCGAGAAGAATTACACTCTGATAAACTAATTACAGTCGACCGACAGTCGTTGAGCTCGTCTCGCTCCTGTGTTATACAGTCATTTGTCAGGGAATATCTGACTTTTAATAAACCCTTAAACACGCCGTCACAACATTGCTTGCGCCACTGGCATTCGCCTGCGTCGTAATGAGTTTAGTGTCTGTAAAGGTTAGACTAATCAGAATTAATGGTGAAGCCGTGCCAGTCGGGAGCGTGTGCGGGAGTCTGTGTGTGTCTACGTTCCCGATAGGCTCTGTGATGGGGTGTCGGCTTTGTTTGTGTTTGTGTTTCTTGTAAACGCCGATGCTCTAACGAGCAAGGGCTGCTGCGAGTCGGCGCGTACTGATCGCTTTCCTCGTGTGTGTGTGTGTGTGTGTGTGTGTGTGTGTGTGTGTCCGTCCCCTCAGCCGTACTGTTCCCTCCACCTCCACCTGCACGTTTCCGCCAACCCCTACACGTCTGGGAACATCGCCAGTAAGGACTCCGCTCCGGGGATCATCATGGCTTCAGGTAGGTGGAGAAGGGGAGGACGAGGATGTGGAAATACTGGAGTTTGCTCACGACACGTGTTTGTTTTCACACCAACAACCTTTAGCTAAGCCTGCCTGGGTGGGTTTGAATGTCGAAGGTTAGGTTTGGAACGGTGAATGTCAGATCTTTTTTATTTTATTTTTTTATCTTCTCCAATTTATCTTTCTTCCTTTCTTTTGTATTTCCTGAATTGATTCCATGCGAGGCTTCTGGCTCGTTCTCAGAGCTTGCCGTGTCCAACGTTGGCGGATGCACATTGGTGTCATAGACATGTCTTCAGCCCAGACGAAAAATGGGTCAAAGAGAGTCCCAAAGTGTAACTTCATCCATGTGTTGAACACAGATGGACTCGGCTAAGTGTGACCCTGGAGACTTGGAGTGGGAGCGCAACATTTTAGAGAGCGTTTGTTACTCTCTCTCTCTCTCTCTCTCTCTCTCTCTCTCTCTTAAAGTGCCTTCTCCTATTCAAGTATGAGAACGGCTCAACTCAACTGACAGCTTAAGTTCTTTGTACTATGCGGCGCATCGCTGTTAACGAGACAAAGACGCACGCACACACACACACGCACACACACACACACACACACACACCCCTTGACATGTGAGGAGATATGACATGTGGTCACATCTCCCAGACTGCGGGGGCGGCTCGTGTTTCTCGTTGTGTCCGCCGCGTTCAGCCTCCCGCGTCACCAGGCTCCGCCCACAGGGGGCAGCAGACAGCACGACCGTGTCACCTCCCGTTTGAGGAGAAACCTCAGAACGCCGGAGTAGCACACGTGTACACACACACACAGACGTGTACACACACACACAGACACACACAGACACCAACACACTCACAGTCGTACCCAGAACAACAGCCATCAAAACTATTCCTTCCAGCAGCCTGACGTTGCCCCGTACTCGGGGGCCGCTCGCCGCTCAAGGCGCCTCAGAGGAGCGACCAGGAAGTGGGGGAAGGAGGATGAGACGATGGGTCCCCTCGGTGACATGTCACCTGTGCTCTTCTTCCTCCATGTCAGGAAATATGGAGGAACTCCATGTGACACTTCTCCTCAGACCCTATGGAGTCACGGAAGGGACAAGTCGGACACAGGAGTTGGGCTTGTGTACAATTTGTCGGTGGTCTTTGAGTTGTCATTTTTTTTGTTTTTTTTCTGACCACAAGCAGCCCTGACTGTCCTCGAGGCCTGGGTCCAAATCTTTTTATTTTCAGTAAATGTCACAAACATCTACATTGTAGTTTTTAGGTTGATGTTTTTCGATGGCTAAACCATAAGTTTAGCTTTAGTCATTGCAGCAGTTCATTGTTAAACCCTTTTACTGATCCACTGTAGTAATGAAAATGCAGCATATGGTAAGAGTTTCCTTTCTACTCAATCTTGTTTGTCCTTCCCCAGAAGCCATATGTCCTTCTATTCAAATCTAGCTCCTAATCTAATAAACGTTTATATTCCCAGTGTTAATCAAGGTGATTCAGAGAGCCGCGGCGATCGAGATACAAATCTGTTTCACCCTCAAGGAGATTTCTGTTCGGCCGCTTTTTTGGCATTCCACCTCAAACCATTAACCCCCTCCTCCTCTCTCTCTCCTCTCTCTCTCTCTCTCCTCTCTCTCTCTCCTCTCCTCCCTCTCTCTCTCTCTCCCTCCCTCCCTCCTTCTCTCCACCCTTCTCTAGGCTCCATCGGTGCAGAGCTGTCCACCAGCAACGTGAGCATGTTCATCACGTCTGACGCCGGAAACACCTGGAGACAGGTAAGCATCGCCACAGCCTCCCCCCCAGCAGCCTCTCCCCCACAGCAGCCTCTCCCCCACAGCAGCCTCTCCCCCACAGCAGCCTCTATCCCCCAGCAGCCTCTCCCCCCACAGCAGCCTCTCCCCCCAGCAGCCTCTCCCCCACAGCAGCCTCTCCCCACGACAGCCTCTCCCCACGACAGCCTCCCCCCACGCAGCCTCTCCCCCACGGCAGCCTCTCCCCCACGGCAGCCTCTCCCCCACAGCAGCCTCTCCCCCACGCAGCCTCTCCCCACACAGCAGCCTCCCCACGCAGCCTCCCCCCACAGCAGCCTCTCCCCCACAGCAGCCTCTCCCCACAGCAGCCTCTCCCCCACAGCAGCCTCTCCCCACAGCAGCCTCTCCCCACAGCAGCCTCTCCCCCACAGCAGCCTCTCCCCCCACAGCAGCCTCTCCCCCACAGCAGCCTCTCCCCCACAGCAGCCTCCCCCCACAGCAGCCTCTCCCCACAGCAGCCTCTCCCCCCAGCAGCCTCTCCCCACAGCAGCCTCTCCCCCCAGCAGCCTCTCCCCCCACAGCAGCCTCTCCCCCACAGCAGCTCTCCCCCCCAGCAGCCTCCCCCCACAGCAGCCTCCCCAGAGCGCCTGTGCGTCGAGAGCCGTCTATCCCACACCAAGGACGTTGCGGTGGCGAGGAGAGCTCAGCCCCCAGGCACACACAGGCCACAAGCATGCTGCTGCCGTTCACCCCAGACCTCTGTTAGCTTCCGTTAGCTTAGTTTGTTTTCCTGAAGGTCACACACAGAATTAAGGACCCAGTTGAAAACCAAAGGACTGATATCACAATATGAACCAAGGAAACAGCACCAAGACAGCACTACATGGAGTTCAGAGCGCAAAGACAGAGACACACCAGACAGAGGATATCCACCCCCCCTCCACCTCCTCTCCCAGGCATATATTTTTTTTAATCTTCTCCCCATGCCAGTGTTTTTAGTGGAGGATAATCAGATGAGATGGGAGGAGTAATTTGATCCAAGGCCCCTCATGGCGCCTACAGGTGGTCCCTCTCCTCATCTGACAGCCCACTGCTTACATTTACTGGGCTGGTTTCTAATTAAACATGTAGATGGGAAATCATTAATCTAAAATTGATGTCACACACACACACACACCTCTGTACGATGCCTGTGTGTGTGTGTTATCAGGACATATTATCGTCGTGCTGATTTGAGGCATAACTCATTTCAAGTGTTTGTGTGTGAGTCGTGTGTGTGTGTGTGTGTGTGTGGTCCTGCGGGTGTGTGTGTGTGTGTGTGTGTGTATCTGTGAGGATGGCTTTCATAAACATGTCCCCTCCCAGTCAGAGCCGTCCAGGTTGTGTGTGACGGAGCGGAAACCGCAGAGTTGCACCCATTCCTCTTTCCCCTTTTTAGATCTTCGACGAGGAGTACGCTGTGCTCTACTTGGATCAAGGGGGGGGCCCTGGTGGCAATACGACACACTCCACTTCCCATCAGGCACCTGTGGTGAGTCACTGACAGAGGAAAAAAGAAATGATAGGTTGCTCATGCAACTTTTCCAAAAAAAAACAAGTAACAAAAAGAACGGAAATCAAGCTGTGCTCACTTACACACACGCGCACTAGCGCACACAAGCACTCACACAAACACAGATTCATACACACACACACTCACAGAGATTCATACACACACTCTCATAGGCACATATTCACTGACAGAGCCAAATGAGTGTTTCAGAGTACACCGAGTCATTATTGTAATTCAGACCCAGTGATGCGTGGGTCTATATCACTCCTTTGACAATTGTCATTCAATTTCACCTTTCGTGTTTGAACTTGGCATTAAGCCCTTCTCTTTTTTTCACCTCCGCTGTTCACACACTGCATCGCCGCAGCTGAATATGAAACGCCGAGTTGTTAAGCAACTCTCTCATGTGATTCGTTTCTAAGATTAGCATCCCGGCCGCGTGTGGCGCCCTCTGTTTGAGTTTCTCCCGCCAGGCTCCGAGTTCGGCTCGTCGCGTCGGACATCGCCACGGCTTCAGAGTACCTCGGCTTCCTCTTTTTGTCGTTTCTTCACCGTCGTGTTTTTTTTCTTCTTCTGCGATCCCCTTGCAGGTTGAGCTTCGACGAGGGCCGTCAGTGGAGCAGATACAGCTTCACGTCGTCGCCGCTGTTCGTGGACGGGGTTCTGGGCGAGCCGGGGGAGGAGACCCTCATCATGACGTAAGACCACCGGGAAGTCTGCTTCCCCGTTTGTTTTCTTTTCACCGATGTCAGATAACGAGCGGAAGGAGAGAAGACGGGTGTTTGGGTTGTCATGGCGCCGGGTTGTCATGTCACTGGGCATGTGTGGGAGAGATTTTTGTGACAATTCGTCGAGATTCAACGGGCTCGACTGACCGCCCGCCCCCGTCCCCCTTTCGTGAATAAAATAGATTTTTCCCAAGGTCTACCTCACATCAAAACTGTCCGTCTGGGGATTGCGATCACAGAAGATCAATGGGGCTCGAGCAGGCGACAGCCGAGCTGTCCATTTGAAGAACATGAGAAAAATGATCAAAAAATAAAGCTGAAAAGTCAGTCTCGTAACAAGAACTGAAAGTCATAACGGCATATAAAGCACGCCGTTTAAAAACATCGTTTTCGGGGACACATCGAGTTTGACATCAAGACAACATCCAGAATGTGAGGGAGGGCCCAACATGAGAGTCGGCGGCACATTAGGTCCTCCTCACCCCACAGACGAGGATCTCCGCTCCCCTACATCTATGTTTGATGCCACCGTCGCAGTGCCAGACAGATAACTTTGTAGTCTGAGGCAGCACGACTGGCCACAAGCTGTCAGCAGAGTGGGAGAGAGGACAGGCAGGGTGGAGAGGAATAAGGGATGAGAGGGAGACAGGGAGACAGAGAGAATGAGAGAGAGACAGACAGACAGAGGGAGAGAGAGACAGAGAAGGAGAGAAAGAGACAGAGAGGAGAGAGACGGAGAGAAGGAGAGAGACGGAGAGAGATACATAGAGAAGGAGAGACAGAGAGAAGGAGAGAAAGAGAGACGTAGAGAAGGAGAGAGAGACAGAAAGAAGGGAGACAGAGAGAAGGAGAGAGAGAGAAAGAAAGAGAGACAGAGAGAAGGAGAGACGGAGAGAAGGAAAGAGAGAGAGAGAGACAGAGAGAAGGAGAGAGAGAGACACGGAGGGTGCGACGGAGGAAGGAGAGAGAAGGGGATGAGGGATGGCGTTCTGGCTGGGGGTCTCTCGGCGACACACTTCTCTGAGCCCAACCGGCAGGCAGGCAGAGACACGAACCTTCACAGTTTGATAAGAAATGGCAGCTCCCTGGTGACGAGCTTGTGCCTCTCCCTCTCCTCGACGTGCCATTAGTCCTCATTAGACACCTCACACCATTTTCTTATCAATTTGTAATGATTTTCACCGAAATTGACAGTCACAAGCCAGCGCCTCCGTTGGTTAATTGATGAATTGATTGTGATGAATTTGTTGCTGGATAGATACTGAGAGAGGGTCACTTCAGACAGAGCCCACCCCCCCACCTGCCCCCCCCCGCAGGATTTACACTAATAACAGATATTTATTTTCTCATCTTTTTCCTTCATAACCTTGAGTATAGTTTGGGGCTGAATCTGTGGTAGCTCTGGGATTAGTCAAACTGTGTGAGACCAGGAAGTACTGCCTGGGTGGGCCGTAGGAGTCCATTAGTTTCCACTCTGACGTTTCTTTAGAGTGTGCTCACGACTGCTCTCACACCCAAAGGAGAGCTTACATTATTCACTTGTGACACTTTTTTTTTGAAGGTCACACTTGACTTGGCTCAGACCTTTCTTCTGGAATGAAATCTTTCGGCAAGACCGTACCTCCCCGTAGTGTCCCTGCTGTCTGTACCATTAGCCACACTCTCGTCACAGTGGGCATCTCTCGCACAGCCCCTGTCAGCGTCGGTGCCAAGGCTGTGTTTGGCTGTTTGCAGGATATTCGGCCACGTCAGTCACCGGTCGGAGTGGCAGCTGGTCAAGATCGACTTCAGGTCCATTTTCAACAGGAGGTGCACAGAGGGGGATTATCAAACCTGGCACCTGCATGACCAGGTAAGGGTCTTGCTGCCTGTCTGTCTGCCTGTTTGTCTGTCTGTCTGACTGCCTGTCTGCCTGCCTGCCTGCCTGCCTGCCTGCCTGCCTGTCTGTCTGACTGCCTGTCTGACCGCCTGTCCGTCTGTCTGTTTGTCTGTTTAACTGTCTGTCTGCCTGTCTGTCTCACTGACCGACCTTGCAAGTACGAGCTGGTTATGCAAAAGATCTCTTTCGATACGAGAGTGGTTGGTTTGGTTCCTAAATACAGCTGGTTTATTTGTATCCTGTGTGGATAGACATCTCCCAGCATGATGTTATTCCACACGGAAAGTAAGTTCTGTGTCCTTGGCAGTAGCAAAACACAAGTTCTCGCCCTCTCATCTTTATTCTGAGGGCTTCACCAGAACCCATCCCCGCTCTGGGAGAAAGCATCGTCCTAATAAGACGCGTTCAAAAAGATGTCAAAGTTTTAGCCAAATTAAATCCAGTTAAATCTGTGTGAGTCCATGCCTTGGAAGCACTCCCGTCTCTTACTATTCTGTTGACTGAGAGGTCAGACACAGCGAGATTCCTTGATCTCGTCCGAGGCCGTTTGGACCGAGTGCAGTTTCATCACCTCGTTTGGCTGCCTCTCTCCTATTCGCTCGAGCCTATGCGTACGGCTGTGCACACCGTGACTTGACGGATCTCTTAGCTCGGAAAGCACTTTAGCATATTCTCCCTAATCCCTTTTCGCTGCTTTAAGTACTTGTATGAATGAAGCCTTTCCCTAAAACACTGCGGACTCTTCTGCCCCGAGTTGCAAACTGAACCTAGCCAGGCAGGCCCCGAGCCAAATGACAAGCTGGGAGAGCTTCCTGCTTGTGAGTGGGGCTGGTTTTAATAAGCTTAGACGCCCCACAGAAACCTACAGACTGAAATACATCACGTGGAAGTGGACAACAGTCAAAGCCAATTAACAAAGTAAACTGTGGCCAGAGGGAGGGAGGGAGGGAGGGGGGGTTGGAGGGAGGGAGGGAGGGGTTTGGGCCAGAGGGAGGGGGGGGGGTTTGGCTCCAGGAACACTTTAGAGGCCCAAAACTCAAACTGAGAAGACCTCGGCGTGTGTGTGTAAACACTTAGAAGGGGGTTCGGTGCTTTGTGTTTGGGGTTTGTCTCATCGAGAATCGAGAGTATCTCACTACTGACACCTATTGCTGAGACAGAGAAGGTCCCTGGAGGCCTTGTAGTACTCTAATGAAACAGGATGAATGCTGATAGAAAAAGAGTGCTCTTGAGTTGAGAGGCTAAACGTTTTAGATATACAGTTTGGACTTTTTATTCATAGATGGCTCAGAGGTAGATAAGCATCAGGTTCTATTTTTCTAGTTTCTAGTTTTTTTATTCATCCGCCACAAATCCATGGACCAAAAACTGAAAAGCTAATTTTTCTGAAACGGCTCATGTAACAACTGAGGTGTGAAAGGCTGAATGTTGAGTTTATCTCTCACACAACAAACACTGGGAGCTGCAGTTGAGGCAGCAGACACTGGCAGAGTTTGGACAGATTACAAGGCAAAGGAAAGAAAAACGAATCTATTTATACTGCACCTTGGAATGAATGCACTTAGTAAACAGAAAAATCTGCCTTTTCTAATACAAATTCATATCTGGTTGTTCCTCAGGGAGAACCCTGCATCATGGGAGTGAAAAGAATCTACCGGAAGCTGAAGCCAATTGCCAGGTGCGTTATGGGTAAGACGTACTCTGTGACGATGACGTCGGGACCCTGTGACTGCACGGAGAGGGACTTTGAGTGGTGAGTGAACGTTTATTACCAAGTATATCAAATTAACACCTTTTATCCTAATACATTGTAATCAAAAGGTATAGGATTTACAGTAAAGAAATACATTTTAAAACAGTGGAAATTGTTTTTTTTTACCTGTTGGTTTACAACATAAACTAATAGCTCCCTATTTGCTTAAATTGTACTTTGGGGTAGGGACTTTGGTATCGATACCATGTAAATATATTTCTGTAACATGGGGCAAAGTCAGAAGAAAAGTCGTGAGGAAAAAAGAAAGGAAAAGCCAAAAGCAGAGGATGAAAGGATAAGAGATCACCGTCATGGTTACGGTGCGTCAGATTAGAATTGCAGAGGAACTGGGGCTCATTCTCTTTGGAGGCTGCCCCTGCTAAATAGAAAGCAGTCAGCTGCTCAACCCCAAGCTGTGTGTGTTAAGGAATGAAGGGGAAACACACACACACACACAGTCCTGCCAGATCCATGTCTGGCAGAGGTGTGTGTGTGTGTGTGGACATGTGTGCGTGCATTTACACTAGTGTGTGTGTGTGTGTGGACATGTGTGCGTGTATTTACACTAGTGTGTGTGTGTGTGTGTGTGTGTACATGTGTGCGTGCATTTACACTAGTGTGTGTGTGTCTTTAAAAGTGGGCCTCTCCTTGAACATGTGCCATCTCCCTCTCCTTGAATGACACCCTGCCCCATACAAAGCACTGCTGCCTTTGTAGCTTCTGCCAGTGTACTTTTCACTAAACAAGCTTAAAAGCAGGATTAGAGCCCAAAAACGTACTTCCTCACAACCCATTTTCTTTGAATCGTCAACCTTATTAATATGTGCTTTTGTCTTGGTAATTCCCCGATTCGAGGGCCCCTTGAGTGATGCAGTGCCGAGAAGCAGCTTCCTTTGAGACTATAAATCATCAGGCTTAATAGCTTTCATTAACAATCACAACACTTCTGCATCTGTGTGCATGTAGCACTAATTGGGGCAATTTGTTTCCATCATTTTGGGGACGCGCAACTAAGTTGCCTTTTAATTTGTAGGACAAACAACTTGGGGCGAGATCCCAAAAAATAAAAACGAAGGCATGTCAGGCTTTTCTTGTGTGCCATCAAACTGTCTTTCATCGAGTCAATAACGTTCCTTTCCTCCCAGTCAAAGAGTGGTTGAAATACAAATCATGTCGAATCTAAGGCTCGTTCGTGGCGAGCGTTCCACCTAAACGTGCCGTTTTTAATTACGAATCCCCAGAGGGAGATTGTCACAACACATCTTTTGAAGTCGTTATCAAAAGTACATGCCCCTTATTAGCATTGATTGTGTTTGGGTGTGGTCCAAACAGTGACTACGGTTACGAGAGGCGCGCCGACGGCAGGTGCACCCCTGCGTTCTGGTTCCACGCGTCCACCATGTCGAGGAGCTGCACCACAGGGACCTCCTTCCTCAACAGCACCGGGTAAACGCTCCACCCCGCGGTCAAGTGTTTATACAGCGGGAAAAACTACAGCTGCTCGCTAGTAAAGTAGACCAAGAAAAAACAGTTAGTATATTGTAACCCAGGAAACCACACAAACACACACACACACACTATCCATCCTCCCTCAGCCACACCCACACAGCACCTAGACTTGTCCGTGTTACCTGCCGTGCGTGTGACCCCGAGGCGTGTTTGACCCCGAGGCGTGTTTGACCCCGAGGCGTGTGTGATCCCGAGGAGTGTGTGACCCCGAGGAGTGTGTGACCCTGAGGAGTGTGTGACCCCGAGGCGTGTGTGACCCGTGTGGTGGTGCCTACAGCTACAGGAAGGTGGTGTCCAACAACTGCACGGCCGGGGTGATAGCGGAGTACACGGCCAGGAGGCAGCACTGCCCCGCCCAGGCCCCCAGAGGCCTGCACCTGGTCACCAGCGAGGGGACGCTGACCGCCACCCTGGCAGCCAACGTCACCTTCCTAGTCTTCCTGGAGGAGGTACGGTCTTTGGGGCCACGCTGTTGGAGACATTAAGAATGTAACATGTTATACTGGATAATACTGTTGTTTAGTTAGCATTCCTCGTCAGCAGAGAACCCCCCACACGAGAACTATAGATAAGTAAGACTAGGCTTACGTAAACAAACTGACTTCCTTTGAGATGCCATAAATATGTTTGTCTGTGTTGAGGTTGGCTGTAGACTGGTGTCTCTCTCTCTCTCTCTCCACTCTTGTTAGTCTTGTAGTTTTTGTTTTAACAGGTGTAAAAATGGTTGTCCAAAGTAGCCACTCTGCCGTTAAACCCCTAAGAGCTTTTTAGTTAGCGTGAGAAGTCGTTCCAGGTTCCTTTTGATCACTTCCTGTTTATTTGTAGACTTGTTTTTGTCGTTAATCCCTCCCCGCCCCTTTCTCGTTTCCACGGCTGCCGGTCGCGAAGGGCGACGGAGCCAGGACGAGCGTCACGCTGGACTTTGGGGACGGCCACGCTCTGACCTACTCCAACGTGAGCTCCATCCAGGAGGGCATCAAGCACGTGTACAAGGCGGTGGGGATCTACCGCGTGACCGCCGCGGGGGAGAACGCCCTGGGCGCCGAGAGCGTCACCCTCTACCTCCACGTCACGTGTGAGTTTGCGCAGCTGGGTGGGGTCTGAGAAGGCAAGCGTGGGATGAGTGAATCTGTCGGAGTGTCTTGTTTTACGTTAAAAGAATATATGAACGTATATAGTAATGGCTAGTCAGCAAGTACAAGTTTTAACATGTTGGATTCACAGGAACTGTGGCCGTTCACATGCAGTAACACTAAACCCTGCATGTTGAATCGGGCGCTTCACCAGCAAACCGAGTTAACACAGAATGCTGGAGACTGAATCCGATTAGGATTCCACTCGAGTCCCACTCCCCTTCAGGCTAGAGCCCTTCCCCTACCTCACACGGAAGTCCCTCCTGCCTCCGGTGTGACTGAGCTGTGTACCGAGGTGTGTGAGTGTGTGTACGTGCGAGCGAGTGTGTGTTAGCCGACTACCCCCTGGTGCATTGAGGCTTGACAGATGTAACAGAGCTGACTTATTGATCAGGGGAGCACGAAGGCTCTCCGATCTGTCGATCGGGATGTGCCAGCTGTATGACTGAGGGCCGTGCGGGCACAGGAGTGCCAGAGATGAGGAATAACACCCAGATGGTGACGGGCCGACAGCCCCCGAGCTGAGCCACATCCAGTACGACTTGTATTTTTTAAAGTTGTGCCTTTTCTGGAGGACAACATTGCTGAGAGGAGACACACTGACGGTATTTCGAGAAGGAGTGATTCTACGGTGCACACTGCACTTTGCTAAGTGGATTTAGGGCAACGTTCAGTTCTTTGCAGTTTGTTTTTGCAGTCGAACGTCCGTGAAACGAGTCTGCATTTGTGTGTTTTATTCAGTCTGTTAAAGCAGTCATGTCTTTGAGCTTTGCGTCGGCTGACGTGTTTGTGTGTTGTGAGCAGGTCCACTGGAGTATATCCATCTCTCGGCCCCCTTCGTTGCGGTGAAGAACAAGGAGGTGAACCTGACCGCTGTGCTGTGGCCCAGCCAAGTGGGAACCGTCACGTACATCTGGTGGTTCGGAAACAACACTGAGGTAAACACCATCATCTGGGAAAAACAAAACACTTTTTTTCACCACGAATAGTCGGTTAAGAAATAATTTCCTCATTAGATCTGAACAGGATGCTTCTCAGTTTACTATTGTTCTCAAACAGAATACTGAGAAATGTTTTTCGACCACACTAAGCTGTAGTTAGTCTTGGTGGTATACAACAGTAAAGTAGTGGGATTAACCGAAGTACGGTAGATCTTCCCCAGCAAGACAGACTCATCTTACATTAGCATCCCCCCCCAGACATCTGAAACGTAAATGAAGATGTTTTAACGGGTAGAACTGTACGTGCCGGTGTGTGACACAGTCAACCCTCCGCAGACAAACTCCACACGGCGCAGCCATGATCACCACTGCGTGTGTGTGTAAGTGTGTATGTGTATGTGTATGTGTATGTGTATGTGTATGTGTATGTGTATGTGTATGTGTATGTGTATATGTGTGTGTGTGTGTGTGTGTGTGTGCGTGCGTGCGTGCGTGCGTGTGTATGGCTGCCTGGCTGACACCTCTGTAGTGTAAATAACGACGCTGTGAGATGTTAACCAGGTTGATAAGGGTCTCCCTCGGGACACGCTTAACGCTCCCTCTCTCTCTCTCCCTCTCTCTTTGTGTCTCTCTCTCTCTCCTCTTTGTGAATCCACAGCCAGTGATCACCCTGGAGGGGAGTGTGCCGTGCATGTTCTCCAGGGAGGGCATCAACACTGTCACCGTGCAGGTGTCCGCTGGGAACAGTATCCTGCAGGACAAGAAAACCATCGCCGTCCACGGTGACACACACACACACACACACACACACACACACTGTACTGTACTCCACTGTGGGTTTTTAAACCCGTGTAAACAAACCGACAGGCCTTTTAAAAGAAGCGTCTGCCTGTTTACATAGAAACATAACACGCGTTGTTGACATCTTACTACTTTCAAGAAAAAAAGCAAGAAAAAAAGCCCAGCTCATCGAAGAGGTAAAAAGCGTTTCTGCCTCTTCAAACTGTTCTCCCTTGTCCCTGCAGAATACTTCAAATCTCATCTCCTCGCCTTCTCGTCTAACCTGGACGAGCACAACCCTGACGTGGCCGAGTGGAGGCAGGATGTGAGCAGGGTCATCAAAGCCTCCATGGTCCAGGTGAGCAGGATGCAGAACAAGTCGAGCTGCGTTCACAGGCCCCCACTCCTCCCACGGTTTCGTCTCTGCTCCATGCTGGAGGATTCAGCTGACATGCCAGGTCATAGACACCCTCCCTGCTGCTTAACAGCCCCTGCAGCTCCTTTCACCGGGGCAAACACAGCAGGAATGGAGGGTGAAAACTCAAGGGTCTCCTAACCACACCTACTCAGTGATCCCAGATCCCACGGATATAAATGAGAAGTTTTACGACATACAGGATGAAACCGGCAAGGCAAAAAAAAAGTACATTATGATTGCTTTGCCACCAAGTCTGTTGGTTGCATTGAACCCAGAAATAGATGGTTTGTGAGTTCAGGGTCAACTCTGTGGGGTATTATCCAACTGGCACAGATGTACCGAAGGATAAATCAGCAAAAGGTGTCTGTCTGACGTGATGTGGGGGTGTGCTGATTTGATGGTACGACGGTCCCTCTGAAAGTCACACAAGTGCCGGGTTCAGAGGCCCTCTTCATCATGTTTACTCATGGCATGCCTGGAGATACTGGAGGCTATATTTCTGAATGTGCTTTGAAATTTACTATTGTGGAGTGACCTAAGGCCATGCTTTATTTGATCGAAACATCCTTGACACGGAGGATAAATCTCTCTGGTGTTTATGAGGTCACATAATGCTGCCACGGAACGTCTCGAGCAGGGTAATCAGACTGTAATCTGAGTGGGTGTATCGTTCGACCGCTCTCGGTGAACATCTCTACCAGCTCTGACTGAAATGAGAGAATTATTGGTGTTGCGAATGCACTTTTTAATGATGACAAGTTTATCTTCCTCCTCTTCTTCTTCTTCTTCTTCCCTCCAGGCTTCTGGGATCCTGGAAGACAGGCTGCTCGTCACGGTCCTTCCAGGGTTGCCCACGGCAGCAGAGTTTTTCCTGCTGCCAGACAAGGAGGCCACAGAGGGAAACCCTGAAAAGAGCTCTGCTCACTTAGACCAGGTGAAGGAACATCCCGAGAAGTGCTCTGCTCACTTAGACCAGGTGAAGGAACATCCTGAGAAGAGCTCTGCTCACTTAGACCAGGTGAAGGAACATCCTTAGAAGAGCTCTGCTCACTTAGACCAGGTGAAGGAACATCCTGAGAAGAGCTCTGCTCACTTAGACCAGGTGAAGGAACATCCATTGTTGTGTCCAGTGGACCACTGAAGCGTAGATCGATTCGATGGGATGGATGAGAGATACAACGGAAAACAACGATTATGAAAGAGAAGGTAGTGTTTCCGTGGTAACTCTGTCCTTAGAACTTACCGCTCTCTGCAAGTGTTAGGAACGAAATGTCCTCATCCTGCCAGTGGAGGTCAGTGTTGTTCCACCGAGACACGCAGGAGTAGTTCCAGAGCACACTGCACGAATTTCAACTAGACTCATCTGTACAATACATGTGACAGGCTTTCAGAAGTAATCATCAATGATGACTTAAACATCCTTTAAAACCTGGGATGGGGGTCGGCGGTGGGTTTTCATAGGACTATAATTCCAGACAAAGAATGTGTCAGGTCTGATCAGGCCACTAAATCACGCCGTTATCAAGATGGGCCGCATTAGCTCGGAGGCTCATATAACGGATAATGAATGAACTATAATAAAATCAGATGTGCTTCTCACGGGAAGCAGAAAAAGGGAAAAGAACAGGGTGGAAATTAAATAGATTTTCCTCCCTTCATTAGTTTCTTTCAAACCTGCCTGATTGCTCAGGAAAAACCCTCCCGTACAAAGGGTTTGCCGATAAATCTTCATTCAAGGTTGGCATCTTGAAAGTGTAATGTTTGGACCGCTTATTACAACGTCTAATAGATTTACTGACCCTGATACACAAGCTGAAAAAGTAATTATTCAAATCGTGGTCTAATTTTAAACCCATAAGAAACAAGGAGGTAGGGGGAAGAAGGACTAGAGAAATTACTTGTATCACAATTAATTTCGCAAATAAGATTAACGAAGCCTCGCAAATGGAATGGAATGTATGTGAAAGGGGGTGAAAGGGGGACTTGTGTAGCTACGGTTGCTAGGTAGGGTTTTCATCTCCTGACCGCTTCATGACTCTTGTTCTGGGGTGGACCCAGATTGTAACAGTATTGCGAGTAAGTTATATTGTATAATATTACAATCAATATTATAACTAAGGAAAAGGTTCAATCGACGGAAAATATATATTTTTTTTAAACGATATGTATGTCCAGCCAGATAGGGCTCATCCTGGCAATTTTTTACGGTTTACCTTCCGGTCAGGGTGATTCGCTTGATTTATGTCAAAGTAGCATGTTTCCTGGAGGTAGAAGGTTACTCGCCTCTCTGAAAAGCCGACTCTAAAGCAAGGTTTCAGCCCCATGCATCATGTACACAGAGCTGGATGGAACCCCCATCTCCCATCGCCACGGAGACTGTATTTCACTTTAAGTGGGGCTCTTGTAGGAAGAGCCGCTATAAGCCAGGTATCGTCGGGCCATGGCCGCCGCAATCAAAAGCGTTCAGAAGCGGACTGTCGGCGAGACTAAAAGATGAAACGTGACAAGCAGCACACCATAGCTAGCCCTTGCCGTCGCCGTCCCCGTTGAGATCTTAATTAAAGCAGGTGCGTTAAAACACCTCGTCTTTGTATCTCCTTTACAGCTGTCTGAGGTCTTGCTCGGCGCCCTCAATCAGAACTTGGTTCAGTTCACCCTGCGACCAGGTGTCCAGGTCACAGTGTACGCAGCTCACCTGTCAGCAGGTAAGTACTCCTCAGAACCCCATTCTTCTACTTAGTCTCAGTCTTCTGGCTCGACTACTCCAGATTATTGGGACGTAACAATTGAGTCAGTTGACAGGTAGAGAGTCATGTAGAAAGAGTCAGGTGTACATTTTTTTATGTTGCCCCAGAAACTAACGACCCCAACCCTGTGTGTGATTGGCTCCCCACCATAGCTACACAGAGACATTCAGAGAGTGAGCATCGTTACAAGTATGTGTGCCTGTTCCTATTGGGGATGCTGCTACAGTCCTAAGGGGCTTATAAGATAAAGAGTAAGAGAAGTCAATACTATAACACTGTATTCCACCCAAAAAATGTATTTTTTCACATTTGAATGAACGGATAACAAGGCATCCACGTTAACCTGAAAGCCCGGCTTCTAAGTGCATGACTGTGGTTGTGTGTGATTGGCTACCTGCTTGGGTCATTGAACAGGTGTCAGTCGCCGTGTATACAGTACTTTGCGACTCTTGTCTCCCATCTCTACAGCTCCCCTAGTGGACACCAGCGAGAACCACAGCGGCTCGGCCATGCTAATGCTGCTATCGGTGGTGGTTGTGGGTTTAGCTGTATTTGTGGTCTACAAATTCAAAAGGTACAGTGTTTATGAAACGGCACAGAGTTCAAGATGTTACACATCAATCGAGCAAAGAGCTGGGGTTTATAACTATGCATGGGAGTTCCTGGCAGGTTAAACAACAGCAAACACTGCCTATACCTTTGCCTGTAGCCTACACCCTGTCGACGTGGAAGTTGGCCTTTCTCACAGTTCTAACCGCAGACATTCTTAGAATCTTTTGTGTCAGGGCATTCTGGAAAAAATGAAATGTCAGTCAGGCCTCAGGCATTATCAATATTTAGCCCTGTGAGCTTGGCTAGTTGACCTTTATGAAATGTTAAATGTTCTCTCTTCACCCAAGGTGCTGGTTTGGTCAGAAAAGGGCAGTGTGGGGGTCAATGAGACAAGATCATGAGAAAATAAAAAGAGAGAGACAAATATCCGGCTATTTGGAAGCAATATTTAAAGTACTTCATCCAGGATACTATTTTGACTTGAAACACAATTCACCTTGAAGCCATATTTCAAACAAGGAATGGAAACAAAACGTACGATAGGCTTCCTTCTCCATCCCCGGGCGAACATCCCTCTCTCTCTCTTTTTATTTGCTGGCTTTTGTTCTTTACCTCCCGTCTCATTGTAAATCTTTCCTCAAGGAAGATCCCAGGCCTCAACGTCTATGCGCAAATGCAGAACGAAAAAGAACAAGAAATGATCAGTCCAGCGAGTCCGACAGAGGTCGCCCCGAACTCCCAGAGAGACGCGGCCACTTCATCGGTGTTCCTGGACACCGAGCTTAGTACACGGCCCATCGGTGACTACAGATAACCATGTATTCATCCCATCAATTCATTCCTCTTTTTATCCAACTCTTCCTGCTTTCATTTCAAACCATTTCTTGTACTTTAATTCTGATGTTATACTTTGCTATAACCCCCTTCTCAAAGGTAATCTTTTTTAGCATCTTTTAGACACTTCAAAGTCTGACTGCCGGTCTACTGACTGGCTAAGTATGAATGTAATGGTTACGACTTACCTCTCTCTCTTTGCTTTTTAAGGATGTATTAAGCCTCACGCACATCATGTCAAATTTTCGACGGAACTCCCCACATACATCAACGTTTAAACCTTCAGACACGGAACAACAATCCAGAGGTGTCGTGGATTTTCTACCATTTTTCTGGGCGCAATGGTTTTGAGCTTTATACCTGTGCATGTTGGACATTGCTGACACTTAACTGTGCTCTGTGAAAACCAGAAGAAACTGTGTACAGTTTTTTTTTACATATACTGTACATCCATCTAATACGTCATTTTTGTTATGTTTATTTATATAAATTCAAATACATAAGAGGGGGAAAGCCAGCATGAACGAAAAGGAAGAATACTTTTTGGTTTGCTTGAGGGCAAAACGAAACCCACTAAACGCATCTGTGCGGAGCAGGAGAACGGGCAGGGCGAGTCGGTATTAACAGAGTCTTGCAGGCATTCGAAGCTAGTATGAAATCCCCATCCTTCAGACCAAGACTATTTTTTGGCTGACGGGGGGGATGAATGAATTCACCTCTCGCCTTGCCTATATCAATTCGAATTTCTCGAAATTTGTGCTCAAAACATTGAACTAAAACCACCACTTAGCTCTGCCTGTCTTGTCTGCGCTAGTAGGTTTCCAGTATAAGCATTCAACATCCTTTTGTTATACTCTGTTGTTTACAACAGTAGTGCCCTTTTCATTCCAGAGAGTATACTCTGAGGTAGATCATAAAGATACAAATCCCATTTATTTTATAAATCATGAATGTCAGATCATGTGTATTTTAATAATAAACCGTAAACAAAACAGAAAACACTTTATAAATCCTTGATATGGCCATTTCGCTTCCGTTTGTCGTCTCATTGAAAGCTGTTAATGGCACAAAACATTTTCTATAGACAGAGGTTATGTTTTATTTCGCTTTCGATCCAGTACGCTAATAATACATACAGGGTTTTGAGGTTTATGGATTTTGACAGTTTTGTTGAACTGTTTAATGTTGATGTTTTAAACAAAAGAATAACTATTTAGATAATATTTTGTTCCTATGTTGTAGCCTGATAGGTCATTTTTGAAATGTTGTGCTGCACAGTACCATAAACCAAACTATAAGATATACCCAGTTGTAATTTCAAGTCCTTCATTTTCAAATATATACTGGATTTGACTGGACAGACATCTTGTAAAGACATTTCATTTAGGAATTTGACATTGTCTCAGTCTTAAGTTTGACTCCAATCATGCCCCCTACTAGTAACCTCTAAAAGCAAGTACTGTCTAATATATACAAGTTTACAAGATTACAGATTACACCTGAAATAATTTAAGACACAATTGAACGTGGAACACAGAAATGGACCA
The DNA here is from genome assembly GCA_903064625.1 of Mallotus villosus. NCBI lineage: Eukaryota > Metazoa > Chordata > Actinopteri > Osmeriformes > Salangidae > Mallotus > Mallotus villosus. The sequence goes on along the minus strand of CAEFZP010001361.1, from coordinate 109,509 downwards.
AGTGGGGGTTTTTTTGGTGTCGACATGTCTGGGTATTCTCAAAACCGTAAAGACATAGAAGTTGAATTCCTGAATATTTAATGTGGCCAGTCAAGCTAAAGGCTGGCTAAGGTTGGTGACACATTTAGGCTAATGTCCTTGGCCTCTAATGTCCTTGGCCTCTCATGTCCTTGGCCTCTCATGTCCTTGGCCTCTCATGTCCTTGGCCTCCACACTCGCTAGGTCATTAGCCCCCCTTGTGAAGAACCAACAGAAGTAGAGCGAGATGGTACGGCACGTGGATGGCCTTGTTTCTGAGGAGAACTGGGAAGGCTGTCGAGCACACGTAGACCATCTGACACACATGAATGTTAGACTGGTCTAGAGGCTTTGGAGGGAATCTGTCCCAGTCATTTAGTGATACTGTTGTTAGTGTGAAACAAAAAGGTTAACACAAAAAATATGGACGAACTGTGCAACATATGCCGTACACACTAGTTATGGACGACATAGAATGTAAATGATGATAAATGAGGGGCGACTCGCATGTGATGCCAAAAGAGACTTAATTAACAGTTACCAATAGAACAATTATGGACCTGATACCTACATAAATGGATTGGTATTGATAGACTAATGCCCTTATTGATGAATCCCTGCCCTATCATGTTGCATTGCTGTCTTAAACCATATAATTGTAAACTTGTTTTGATTGACGATTTATCTTTGATATGTTTGAACTAGTAAGGCTAGCCCAGGTTTGGAAATGAAACATGTATATTGGAGACTGCATGTGTGACCTACTTTTTTTAAATCAACAGACCTGCTTTCATTTAACGTTTCTATTTGTATGTTTTGATGATTTAACCAGAATACATGAGTTTAATCTTCAGTAGTACAGTATGATGGCGTATACTTTGATTTCATGAGCTGAATGGGTTGACTTGTATGACGGAAAACCATTTTGTATGATATAAACGACACATCTTACAGAAAACTACAGGCGGATTACTTGAACATAAACTTTTCTTTCATAAGTCTTTACAGAAAAAGTACAAAGACAGGTTTTGCCCCATGTTTGTTTCTTGGCTCCTTAGATCTAATTTTGGCCCAGAAAGTAGGCTACACGGTAAAGGCAGCAGCACCTATGGGCAATACTTACGTCAGAAAGATGCCACCTGACCCTACCTGGTTGAAGTTACCTTGAGGTAGAGGTAACCCTACAACCACTGATCTCAAATCTGATGAACCAGTACCCTTACTTCTTAATCCTAACTATAAGGGTATTAACTCAGTCTGATCCTGGGTCAGTTGGTTGTAAGAATCCTCTGATCCTGGGTCAGTTGGTTGTAAGAAACCTCTGATCCTGGGTCAGTTGGTAGTAAGAAACCTCTATCTCTTCTCTTAAATCGAAGCACCTTCTGCCTTTGGATTCCTCAGCTGAACAAAAAAATCAGCAGCAGGAAGTTGTCAGGTGGAACTTCCTGTGAGCGAACGATAACGAGAGGGGACATGTTAGGGACATACTGTGATCAAACCTGGGTCCAAACCTATTTTCAAATACTGTTAAAAGTATTTGATTCCAGTATTTGACCTAGGTCTGAGTGTGACTATCACAGAAGCCAAGTTAAGAAGGCTGACTAAACCACTACAGACTAGCTAGGTGACTCTTTCCCCATGTAAAATTAGGTAGATTATTTTTGTAGAGAAACAAGAAAAGAGTTTTATTATACTGTAAAGCTTTTATATACAAACAGACGTTAAGGTGTACAATGTTTTTGTTTGACCTCAACTGTGCTGTGTAATTGTTTTATGCATTTACAATCATATTTATTAAATGGAACGTCTATGTTAACGATACGTGTTTTCATTTTCTTACAATATTTGTAAAGAAATACTATGTATTTGCAGGAGTAATATTCAACCTATAAAGAAAATCCCTCAAACGAGTGTCTATTTTGTTTCAATCAAGTAATCGTCAAGACTACATCATCTAAATGCATGAGTAGTACATCATCTAAATGCATGAGTACTACATCATCTAAATGCATGAGTACTACATCATCTAAAGGCATGAGTACTACATCGTCTAATGAACTTCCTACTGCTGTCTCACACCGCAGACCTCCCCCTTGGTGCATCATACATGGTATACTAAGAGATCATGGGGCATAGGATGGCCTACAAACAGTTAGGGATAGCCCATGGCTGTGATGATGATGAAGATGATCATGGCGCGTGGACCGTACAAGGCATCTCCAATTGTGTTCTAGCAAAGGCTTCGAGTAATGTAGAAATCATTCATAAAGAGTGTGATGGACTGACCCTGAAGGTGAAGGGTCCGGTCGTGTTCTCCCACCCGTTTGACGTCCCGTCCCCCCCCGTTTTACTGCCGTCCTGGACAAAGTGGCGGTTGAACAGATTCCATGTGTTGGTTAGCGACGCATGGCAACGGTGCAGAGGACGAGCCTGACTGGAGGGACTGCCTAATCTCTCTTAGTCAGCCCATGCCCGCACGCCCAGGGGAGGCAGGAGATTACCCCGACACAGGGGGCGGGAGGGGGGTTGGGCACAGCTGACATCTCAAGGTAGCTGACTACACAGTGCTCCTCCTCTCCCTCCCCCCCCGTTTCCCCCTCCAAGGACCTGCAGCCAAGTTAGGCTGGTACTACTCCAGAATTGGTGTGAAGGAGACTTGGAGAGAGAGAGAGAGAGAGAGAGAGAGAGACAGGGGGAAAGAGAGAGAGAGACAGGGGAAAGAGAGAGAGATTGGTCTGAAGCATTGTTGAGGTAAACAGGCTAATTAGAGCATGTTGTTACCAAGTGGTTATCAAGTGTAGTTCCAGTTTTTCAAACTCATGTTTGCTGTAAGCAGTAGGGGTGAAAAAATACATTAAAAGTAATTCAAATACGAATCGCGACTCAGTCTTCTAGCGATTCACAAATTCCAGAAATCAATTTTCCAAACCTGAGCTCGGCACATTTAACATATAATTAAGGCCAACTCCCTGTATGCTATTCCTCTGCGAGATCAACATCACCTCCATCCTCTCCCCAGACCCACACTCAGATGACTAACGCCGGGTGAACATGCTCCATGATGTCACGTCAAGTTAAATCCCAGGCTTAATGACAGGTCGCCTCGCACTGAAGGAACTTGACTTCCATGTAATCGCCCACAGAGAGGAACGGCCAAGAGGGAAGGGCAGAAGAAGGACTTCCCTCCACATGTGTCGGGGTGGGAGGAGGGGGGGTTATGTCATTTCCTGGTTGTACATTAGTCAGTAATCCAAGTCTGGTTGTATAATAGTAGTAAATAAAGTGAGCAAATATAACAAAAAGTTAGATTGTTCAAGCAAATAGTTACTGGTATTTATAGGTCATTAATTACGGAAATAATACTTAAATTATTAGTGTATGTAGAAATGAAGAGTGCTGGGCAACCGGTTAGAGGACCGTGACAACACAGCCTTCTTGTACTCATCGCAAACTGCAAATCAGCTTGAACTTGAAGTGAGGGTGTGTTTGTTGTGCGTAAGTGACGTCCCCACGTTGCACACATCCTAACCCGTGAGCACTTCATCCTGGGCTCACTGCCCCCGTCCCAGGCCATAAACTGTGACGGTGTTGATAACAAACACACGTGACCGAACCCACAAACAGCAGCTACAAAACCAGTAAAAAGCTAGCAATCATCCCAAAGGTCTGATATTATGGGGTTGAGGTTCGACCAATTTGAACAGTTTATGAGCCTGTGTGTGTGTGTGTGGGGGGGGGGTCTATAAAAGTGTGTGTGTGTTGAGGCGTCAGTTGAGGAATGCCTCACACATGAGTACTGTGCGAGTAAAACAGCCCCCAGTCACTACCCAGCATGCACCACAAAAACACAAACGTCCCCCAGCCCCCTCCTCCACAGAAGATCACATGGGACGGGAAGCTAGTCTACTAGGTGTGCCCGCGGAGCCATCCAGCAGCTTCCTGGAACGACTCCCTGTAAGGACACCTCTGTCTGGGTCAGCGGGGTTCCTCCAGCGCTAAAGGCTAACCATCTAACGAGCCACACGTTCTCCTCATCAACTCCCCACGACGGAGCCCTCTCGCTGACTCACATCCTGAAGACGTGGGGACTTTCACTCCCTCGAGAAGGAGGCGTAACGGGCAGTGAAGGGAATGTCACTCTCCTCGCGATTTGCACGCTCTGGTGTTCATTATTTGATTAAAGGGGCGGTCCCGGAGGGGTGGGGCGCTCTGTGAAGGCAGGCAGGGCTCATGATAACCTTCTGATGCAGGGCAGGGAGAGCACAAGTGGGAATGTCCTGTGTGCAATAACACGCGCCCTTTCAGATATGAGACGGTGCTGATTTATACACGTTCGAACGCACGCACACATGCAAAACAGAAATGATATCCCTGGGAATGCAAGAATACAGACCTTTACAACCCGCACATACACACACACCAACCCTCAAAAGACAAGGCCACAAAATTGATCGCAGCCTTTGGTATAGAAGTGCAGCATAAGCAACAATCAAACCAGTCATTTGCATTCTGCTGATTACGGTTTAGTTCTTACAGCCTTAACACACACACCCTTTTAAAAATGAACCATGCAGCTGAAATTAGTATTTTGTTGTTACCGAAAATGCAGTTTGTCCACTAACTATACGACAAATGGGACCTGACAAAAAATATGTCTCTTTATCTTTGAACAATTCATTTCCCTTGTTGCAGAATATCAGTATGTAGCCCGAACAGTGTACAAGATACACTCACGTCTGGGTCCATATGTTTGTGATAAAGTAAGATTGATGGTTGCTTTGTTGACACTGGCACAGTCAGAGGTGCCATGCATGCATGTTTTATACATAATGATGAACAAACATCACGGCCAATAATGACTTAACTGAGAGGGCAGACCCACTTTAACTCGCACACACACACACACACACACACACACACCCGGGAACACACACCCCACACACACTCCCACTCCTTCCATTCAACCCAGATCATTAACACACCAGCCCATTAAAATCATAGCTTATCTTAATGCTCCTCTCCTCCAAAGCCTTCTGAAGAAGCAAACAGCTGTGTAGTTAAATCTGAACTCCAATGAGCCTCGGCGTACAGTAGTCATCATCAGGCTTCACAATGCAGAAAAAGAGCTCGTATACTACCCGATAAACTCATCATTCCGCCAACGTTTTTTATTATTAGAAGCATGTCATTAAACGAAAGTGTGCTCACACTATTCATAGAAAACCAGCAGACAGTCGTAAGGCGTTTCATTGTGCCACGCTTTGTTTTCGATAATGACGTGACGAGCCAACGCCAACACAGTATGAGACGAGCAGGATTCCATTCGTTAACATCACTCAGGAAACTCACAAACTGTTTGTCTCAGTGACAATGTTCTGCTCAAGATCAAGGTATGTCACATACAAGGTATTTAACCTATACATGATGATCTCTGAACTACAAACAACTGTGTGGATGTCTTGTTTTGTGGTTGACGCACTGAAAGGCAAACCTGCATTGAATCCGTTTCAGATAAGGCGCAAAGTCATTGTCATTCAAGCTGTTCTACATGATTTCTTTAATACTTTTTCTTTTTTACTATTTGAATTCTTTAATAGACACCATTACTGGAGCCCAGTTCATCGCCTGAAAAAGGAAGATATTAAAACAAGTTAATTAATTGAGCCAATGAATGTCTCATAAAAAGAAGCTCAAACTAAACTGTATGACACACAGTAATGCTATCTGATCGCCCTGAGGGAGAGAGTCTGTAGACAACAGTAAATTAAAAACGTTTTTACTCCTGGCAAAGATTAATTTGGGGATCTTTCCAATCAAATTAGCTGTTTTTTGTTCTGTCATTTCGAACAGGCACAGAGGCTTTTGTGAAATACTAAATGTAGCCTCTAATACTTCTGTTAACAACGCACACTCAGACATCGTCAAGCCGTGGGCCCAGGCAGGTGGTTTTGTGTGAACATGTTTAGATAGAGGGGTCCTTTTCAAAGCCTACATGAGAGCTGCCCTTGCTCAAATCCAGGCCCAGGAGAAGAAAGAAACAAGGGCTTTCGAACGACCCAACACCTCCATCTCCGTTTCTCTCTCTCACTGGACGGAGGCTGCAATCTGATTTTTCCTCAACAGGGGGAGATGTAGATCTGTCTGTGGCACTGCCAGTAAATCGGAACCTTCCAGATGAGTCCCCACAGCCACACTTCACCCACGACCTGACAGGCCATAAATAAGGTTCTACAGTTACCAGGTCTGAAATGTACCTGTAGGCTACAGTCGGCGCCAGGCACAGAGAGCCTTAGGACCTCCCAGTTAATCACAGTCTTTTCCCCCTGTCTCTGATCACACTCAGAACGTTACGAGTGGGCTGTGGAGCATCTGAGAGGATCACGCGTGTATTAAATCCTATTTTAGGTGTCAACTTGGTCTGGTACCGTTTGTTGAATACAAACATGCAAACTGCAGAGTGGAGCGACAGCAAAACGAGTCAAAGGAACAAGTTTGCGACAGCCTTTCATCTCACGAGCAGTAAGTGGGCCGGGACCAACCGCTGTGCAGTGGGCAACGCGTAGAGCGGGGGGACGTCACTCTCACACACACACACACAGACCAGACAGTGGTTCCTACGGAGATTACATGCTTGGTTAGAGACGCATCTGCAGCAATTATCCCACCCCGACACTGTGCGTAAACCACCTCAGCTCTAACATTACCGAGAGAGAGAGAGAGAGAGAGAGAGAGAGAGAGAGAGAGAGAGAGAGACAGAGAGAGAGAGACATGGAGCGTAAATGAAAAAGAGAGAGAGAGGCTTCACAGTTGATGTGAATGACACGGGTGGAGATGAAGCTTGATCAGGTCAGAGCATAATTGTTAGGGTTTTTTACAGATGGAAGAAACTATCAAAGGCCGTTGTGTGTTTAATCATACGTTCTGGTACTGCCAAACAGGCAAAGGAAAAACATGTTTACTTCATAAGCACGACAAGACACTCAAGTTTTACTGCTGTAACTCCAGTGAGATGCTCTATGCAGTCTCTGGACATCACCCTCTGGGAAAACCTCCTCTACGTGCACTTTTTACGAGGACCTCTAGGTGACACTGTGCACATGGTTTTGTTTCAATCCCGGTCTCCCGTTGCACAATCAAAACAGTAAGCAACTCCAATCAATTACTGACTCCAAGGCCTGTATTTATTAAAACGATATGCAATGACACAAAGTCTTCAGTGATATGTTCACAGGAAAAGGAACAACATGTTTGTTCTACCATCGCGTTCTATCTCCCCATACCACAACCCTACAATTGGGTATTATTCGAAGTCAAGTCAGCAGAGGTGAGCCCGCATCATTTCCTGTGACAGCGAGTGAATCAGGCTGAGTCTGTCAGAGAGCAGTGTGGTTAGCCCTTGTTGGCTCCAATCCCTTCCAGACAGATTTAACATGAGCCTCCTTGCCAGATAGGTACAGTGGAGCTGCAAATCCAACAGTCGGTGCCGACTCAAATTAAAAACTGCCATACAAGCCAGCGATATGCATTCAGCACACCTGTTTCTCATCTCGTGTCAAGAGAGCTTTCTCACGTTCACTAATAGATGCTTTTCCACTGCGGGAACTAAGAACCAAATTGAGTTCCGGGGACTAAAAAAGGAGAAACTATTGATTTCCCGTTCCACGGGTAGCGCTTTCCAAAACACAGGAACCTTTGGGGATGGACCTTGCTTCGCAGACATTTTGACGGTCGAGTATTCAAGCAGCATCGAGTTTTTCAAACGATATTTCAACCGCCCTTTTTTTGTATTCTGCGGCCGCAAATAAGTATAATAATGATACGTTTGTGCAGCTGGACCCTTCTCACAGCAAGCACACACATTTATCATGGAGATGGGAAGAACATACAGCCGATCTGCATTGCTACCCACTTATGATAAATACTTTCTGCCCGATTTTTTTAACTGAGGAACTTGCATTTGCCAGTGTCTAGGTGCTGAATGTTAATACTATCTGTTTGCTTCTGCATGTGGTCATGGTCGATATGTAAGACCCTGTATTGGAACCATGTGGTTCTTTCATGTTACTCAGTCAAACCCATCACCTCTGGGCATTCCGCATCAGTTAATGATCTTGGATTATATAAATATATATTGGTTTGTCACACAATAACGTTTTTGGCACCACTTCTTGGCTTTCCAGGATGTGAATGAAACGACACAGCATGCACGCTATACATCCAAGAGGAGAGACATCGGCATTTCAAAAGGATTGATAACAGGTGGTGCAAGTCCAATAGAGAGATAGAACCACTCGATACCTGCCGTTTCGCTTCCAAACACGTCTTTCTACATCTGATGCATCAGTGATACGAGGCCCGGTTTTCATATGCCGGGAATAAGCATTTGGGCCGATATCAACCAGGCCCATCTGTCAAGCACACCGTGTGTGTGTGTGTGTGTGTGTGTGTGTGTGTGTGTGTGTGTGGTGTGTGCATGTGGTGTGTTTGTGTGAGTGCACCACCTCGACAGCCCTACGCCGTCACCAGAGCTTGCGTTCTGACAAAGCCCATCCAACGATTTCCTTAATGGGGGAATTGGTCGTGCTTGACAATCCCAGCACGCCCCTCTGACTTATGAGGGTTTTCAGAAGCATCAGTTTAAAACTGAAGGAACGTACTCAAGTTTGGCAGTTGGCAGGCACGTGAAGAAGCTGCGTGGGCCCAGGTACCTGGGCTTCATGAGTGGCGTGCAGCAGGAGACTTCATCTGGGATGGTCTCCTGACGCGCGTGTACTTTAAAGAGGCAGAGGTTGCTTCCTAGGTCCTCACTGGTGCGTGTGGACCTGGCCTTCTGATAGCTGCATCTCAGTGTTAAACATGTACCATGGGTGGGTTTGGAGATATGTAAATGCAGTGACCCCCCGTGGCACTTGTAACGACTTAATGAATAAAGCAACAGCACATTAAGACTCGAGTGGTTCTCCTTCAAGTCAAGGTTTTTTTTTCTTCCTCGACTTCACAAAGCTGTAATCAATCTCTTTGCTCTTCACAAGTGTTTAAATGCTCTTTTTTATACCCACTTCCTTATGCTTCTTTTCTTGATCTCTTTCTCTTTAATCAAGGTGTTTCTGTGTCTTTAATGGCTGAGTAACTGCAGTGAGTTAGAAGAGAACCGGGAGGGTATGGTAGTAGCCTAGAGGTGGCGACGGCGGTTGGAGGGTCATCATGTTTTTCGTGTCTAACTTCCCTTTCACCAGTTGACAGTGAGTCAGGAGGGAGAAAGGACACACTGTAACTGAGAGGGGGAGACTAACAGCCTATTTGCACATTCTTTCCACAGCGCGACAGAGACTAATTATCTCTCTCTCTGGGAAATCAATTCCATATCATGAAGGCTTTTCAGAGACCGAGCGCCTGCACACAGAGTCAGGAGCTGGGCAACATAAATGGCAACAATGTGCGACATTTCACTGCCTCAGATGTGAACGGTTATTTGTATTTCGTGTTGTGCTTCCCCTTGCTTCTCCTGGGGTGATACCGTTTGGGGCGAGTGGGATGTGGGGAAGAACTGCACTGGAACGCTGGAAGATCACAGGGTGCTCAGCAGAACTACCACGCAGGATGCGTGAAATGGCCGTGAGTGACACACAAGGTCATCTATGCAGGCCCGCGTACGTGCCTGAGAAAAACAAACTTCCAGCTGTAGCTCTGACGTCTAAGAATATACTGTAGTATACAGTACAGCGTGTCACATGGCTTACTGTACGTGACTGGCTGCCGGTCTGACAACGGCGGCTTAGGACGGAGGAGGGGACGTCACCGGTAGCAGTCAAGAGGTATGACATCAGTTGACGTCTTCCAATTCTTTGTCCCAATTAAGAGACTGGTCTCAGATGAGGGGAGACGGAGACGTGTTGATTGGCTGGGAAGACGGTGGGCTGGAGAGCAGGAGCGGTCTAATTGGACGAGGTTCCTCTGGTTCGTCCGAGGATTGGTTCTGAACAAACCCCCACGATTCAACCCGTATGTCAAGTGAAGGATCAGATGTTCCTGTCGTCGGGGGTCTTTCTGAAGGGGCGTTTGTAACCGGGCGACCGTTCCTGAAGTGACACGGACCAAAGGACCACTCAGTATTACACAATGGTCTTCCATATTAGTCTATTTCTGAAGGCCATTCCTGTCATTCCTCTGATGTGTTTCGTCATGTGATACAACTCCTGCAGAGCTACGTCAGGTGGTGTTTTTGCACCAATAGCAGTGAGCCATTCCAAAGTAGAAACACCAACACAGTACAATGACTGCTAGACAACTAATCCACAGTTTAGCTCAATCATTAAGAAGCAAACCTAATTACCATTTCAGTTTTCCAAATTGCCCGAAACCATTTCTACAGTGCTAGGGATTAGTAATTACTACCAATTAATATGTGCCATCATAGGTTTTAGTTCTTGCATATATCACAAAACGAATTGATGTCAATTTGGGACAGCTAGTGTACAATCTAATTTGTATCATATTCCCGATACAGACATTCAAGGTAGAGAAGAGAAGAATGAATATTCCCTCAGGAATGAACAGTGACTCAATCACAGAATAATAGATTTAGCAATTTTCAAAATGACGCCTTTTTATTTTTTTGTGTGGGTTGAACTGGTGGAGACTTAACCCTTGTGCTGCCTTCGGTCACAATGACCCGAAGGTTCACAACGACCCATCATTCTGCTGCGACAATTTTACCCAATACAAAAACTAATAAAAAGCATTTTCTTTTAACATTTGCGCTGAGGGGGGAGTGAGACAGCCCGACAGTTAAAAGAAAATGCTTCACTTTATTTTTGAATGAGGTAAAGTTGTCACAACACGTGGGGGGACACAATGACGGATGGGTCACAATGACCCGAAGAGAACACAAGGGTTAAGGAGCAAACTTAAAAAAGTGAGCTAAATTCTTGAAACAAGCAGTGCTGTTGTTATACTGTTATCACATGACACGGTGCAAGACCACCAAGTAGGTGCTGGGTTTGCGATTCTTCTCTATAGACTATTTAACTCAAATGTATGATAAGGGTTCTAGTATAACTTCAACTTGACAACTAACAACACTGCTAACAAGTAACAGTCCAACAAAAATGCCAAAGGATCAACTGACGATTAGAATTAGATCAGAAGATAAGTGATGCAGGACGAGAAAAATAAAAATTGAATCACCATCACCATGTCCCCCACACACATTCAACTGAGATTGTCGACAATTACGTGTTTGTAAGTGAACGCCACAGAATACGTGTTTCTTCTCGAGTCAGGGTGGTGTCCGGTCGCCGTCTGGAAATGCACACGGAAGACAGATGCATTACCCCCCCCCGCCCCCTCTGCGGTCTCAGGGGCGAACTCAATCTGTATCAGATTGGCAGTGCTAGCAGATAATCATTAGAGGCGGCATCCCAGCCCTGTAATTAAAAGGCCCAACTTCATTTTCCTAGAGGTCAGTTGTCATTGAAGCTGTGGCTACGTCCCAACACTGTTAAACAGATGTGTCACCTTTCCACCTGAGCAGGACGGGTCTGGGAGAAATGGCATTGGTCCGTGAAGCACAGGGAACAAGGCTGATTGACTAGACTGGGTTGTTTTGTTCTTAGATCTTGTAAGTAGTTGACAATTACTGAGCGGTGGTTGGTAATGGAACTTAACCAAACAAAACTCAAACAGGGGTTGCAAAGACAAGGCACAGCCACAGGCTATAGAGCAATTTCAGGGCTATTTGAGAATCTCTGAGAGACAGATTGTCGGTGGGAACGCCACATGAGTCAGAGTGTATAAATACATATTGTCAATATGCGTTAATTATCACACGTTGTGTTTGTTCATCGGAGTTAATCCCAAAGTCATTGTTCGTCTAGCCGGCGGAGCCATGCGGTGTGGGCTGGTATGTGAGTGACAGTGACAGTTGGATGTTTGAGAGTGACTGACATGACACCGGTCGGGGGTCTCTTTGGAAGCGATGCATCTTCAGACTTATTTACGGAGACGTGCACAGATGGGATTCTAGACGTAACGCCATTAAAACATGATTAAACTTTGGATAGAAGCGTCTGGTAAATGAAAACATTGCACTGTGTTTGAACAGGCAAAAAAATAGTTTTACACGAAATACTTGGTGCACTGCAGAGGACCAGTACCAGCTAATTGACAGTGCACCTAAAGTGGCTACTGTAATCATAGATATATATAAATATTGATATATATCTATGATTTTTATGACATTTCACATGATGAGGCACTGCAATGCGGCACTATAGTATTAGTGTAAAACAACATTTGTTTAACACCCAAGTCTTTTAATGTGATGAGTTTTTCAACGCTTATTGATGATCATTCATCCCAGAGCAAACATAACACATTCGTCACAACTCAATGCGTCATCCATAAACAAAGCATTCTTTACCGCTTAACAGAGAATTAATCGATCATCGCCAGCGATGGATCAAACGTCCCAACGGTACGGTTTGCCCCAACGTGTACTATGTAAAAAAAAATCCATGGCTTGCCTTTAGTGGTTAGATGAACACCACGCTTGTTTCGTGTCAGACGGGAAAACAGAGAAGGGGAGCGGAGAAAGAAAAGAGTTTTGAGTTCCATCTTCCACCCACGATGGGGTGATGAATGGGAGGTAGATGGCTCACGGTGGGGTCATCTATCACAAGGTGTAGTATTAATTAATGTTGTAGGAGGGGCGCCAGGAAGACATGTCTCACATCAGCAAAAATAGAAAAGAAGGGTGGGGGGAGGGGGGGGGGAGAGAGCACAAAATACATGCCTTTTTGAGCTGTGGCTAGCTGCATGGATTAGACGTAGTTCACTGCCAGTGAAATGGGGATATTTAAGGGATTCCCTCCCTGGTTCACACTGATACACGTGCTCTTAACACTCACAGACATGCATGCCAACACATGAACATGCACACTTTTATTTCCTCGTGTTTTGCACTGCAGTGTGTGTGTGTGTGTGTGTGTGTGTGTGTGTAGAGGGGAGGGGGGGGCTGAAGACAGTCCGTGTACTACAGCAGACACGGGCATAAACCTGGGTCTTCTCAGCGTGAAATGCAACTTACAGTATTAATGGAGAGTTTTCATCACGTCGCTGTGTGATTTATGTGACTGGTCATTTTTAATGCCCTGCGACTGTAAATCATCGCAGAGGGGGAAAACATGGGAACAAACAAATGCCGTCATGATTGACAGAGCAAAGTGATTTCCATTCATAACTGCTGAGCTACTGGGGCATCCGTGTCCGATATCCGCACGACAAAGTTAACTATTTAGGAGCCAGGAGACTTCCGGGCGGACACAATCTCATTCAAGTCTCGCGGAATGTTTGTAACCCAGCGTTATTTTATACTTGAATATTCTTAGACCTATTTGGTATATGTTTGTGGGGACTTTTTATGCTTTGGATTATAGATTGTCTGCTTCAAAAACATCCACTTAACGTGTTTAAGGTCGGCCTTTTAGCAAACATCTGATTTGAAATGTTCAGCCACAGCCTTGAGCCTAGAAGGATGTGAGAAGCAAGGTTCGCCTGTTTACATCCATTAAATAAATGCTCAGAATTAAGCAACGTTCCAAGGTTGAATGTCTCTACGAATAAAATATATATAATGAACAGAGGATTAGTCAAGAGATTTCTTGTTTGTGAATACCAAAGCGAAGTTTGAGATGAAACGGCTTTGATAAAAAGGTAAATAACTAAAGATTAAATTCTAAGAAATAATTCAACAAAAGCCTTGTGTGAGATGAGTGAAATGACTGGCACTTATGCATAAAAATGTTCTACATTTTGCCAAGGTTGTATATCCTAGTGTATAACCAACTCAGACTAAAGCTTTCAAAATGTGTCAATCTACTTCAAATATAAGGAGATTACGTATTCAGCACTGGCATGAGGTTAATTTGGGGTTAAGGTGTGTCCTGGGTATAGTAGGTTTGTCATGGGTAGGGTCAGCTTTCCTGTTCACACTGTCAGCATTTGTAGTGACTACTAGTGAGCAAGGTGTCTGGGGCCCCTGGCTTGTACTCCAGACCCTTAAAATCTCAATCATACAGGACATACGGGGTCCCTGCTGGGTCCCTGATCTGACCAGAGCCCTATGAATCGCCCTGATCTGTGCTCCAGCGCACCTGTTGATAACGCCCTCTGGAAATCGAAAACGGATCTGAGAGGTTACAGATTAATACGCATTTGCAAACTGGTCTGGCGATGCCAGGCTAGGCCTCTTGTACAACAAGAAATTCATGTCTGCAAGTGCTTTTATTGAAACCGACGTGTAGGTGGGGATCTGAACCTAGGAGCTCTTGATCTGCAGTCCAATGCAGTATATAACACTGAGATACTCCCGTCAGACAGTAAAAGGTTAGGGTTGTATTGGCAGATCATGTTGTTAATCTTACAACAGAGTACTCTCTCTCCCTTTGGTACAAACTGTCCTAGATGGAGGACAGTGTTAATAAGACAAGGCCTAGCTGACTCAGCAGCTTCCCTCCCCGGCCACCTCTCTCCTCCTGTCTCTTTCCTCTAAGGAGGGGTTTCCTGTTCAATATGTGGAGATGTTGGGGTTGAGCCTAGTTCTTGGGTGTGAAAGACACATTACTTTAAGTAGCGTGACACCTCCACACGGAAACAGGACACACAATCGCACGCTTTGCGCAACAGACACTGAAACGTTGGCAATATGTGGGAGATCTTAGGGGCGTGCTAGCGAGTGACACCTCCTAAACACTGAGTCCTCTCGTCGTTGACGTGTTTCGACCGTTACTCATTTGCAGGCCGCTGTTCTCTCCTGATAGGTTTGGTAAACATCCATCACCACGCCAACCGGAGTCAGCGTCGGGTCGGACATCAAGAGAGCAAATTATCAGCAGCCATCATCTCTCCCTGGGCATTATAAATATGGTGTTTATCTCCCAAGCTGATCCTCACACTCACTTTAATATATTCCTGATCTGACAGCCAAAGAGAAGAAATGATGAATCTCTCTTCGGACCGTTTAAGACGAGGTGGGTCTGGAGCCGCAACTCTGGAAGCAGCAGCAGAAACCCAAGAACGAACTTCTCTTCCTGGCGATGAATAATTCATCAGGCGACAAAACGGTGCGCCAATTACCGTCCTATCGTATTTACTGCTAAATTGTAACCCGTCTCTTTGGCAGTTTAAAAGGCGAGATGATACCAGAGTCGGATGAGATCTCAGTGATGCGTTTTAACAGCGACGATAAAGCAACACGCCACACACAGCTGATTCATTTTTGTTCTTTCTGAGCTATTTTTAAAACCGTGTTCTATCTCAAATCACAACTAGAGAGCATGCAATTTCTGGGGAAATTGTGAGGGTGTGCCTGCTTGTCCGTCCCTTTAAGTTTTTCCCTTCTAGTGATATTTTCAAGCATTTAGCCTACTCATAGTCTATTGCATAATAATTCATTAAGAACACCCTTGGAAAGAAGCTACTGTAACAACGTTATCACTGGAAATATTTCTGATGGAATGGCGATTCAAACAGTAGCTCTACTAACTTATGACGTGCCCCCAAAAACGTACATAAACTTGACATTTATTTAGTGGAAAATCGCTCATGCATAAAAAGCTCAATAGCGATCATTGTCAGTAACAACGCAAAATGCGATATAGCCCTTTGTGGAGAAGCTGCCCCGGTAAATTGTATAATACAGTGTTCGTCTTGGTGGCGATCGTTGGTTGAACGTTCCGTTGTACGGTTTAGGCTGAAATTAAATATTGCTTTCATGAACAGATTGACAAGTTTAGGCTGTGTCAATGAAGTTCGGGTTAGTAGTCAGACAGTTTCACTTATTGAAATACTTTTGATTTAAGGGAGTGCCGAACATGTTCTGTCGCCGTTTGACTTCCTACTGTAAACAGCTGTGGATGTTTTTGTTAGCTACAGTGTCTCGCGTAGGCTACAGCGTTGCAGTACTCGTTTGAAATCACAGGTAATGATTATTTCACCAACCAATCGTTTACTTGTAATCTAATGTCATAATAAATCGTACAACGAAAATGTATTTGTGAGTAATGTTTATTTTAACGATTGAAAACAGATGCATCATAGACCGCTGTAGTATGTGTTGCCCGGGCAACATAGGCTAATGTCATAAAATGGATCGCAAGCTGGTGTAGGACATATTGATTCATCTAAATGTATCAACGTCAATATATAAATGTTTTCTGATATTTTAAAGCTACCTCAGAGACGTCTGAATGTCGAGTTGCTCGCTATATTTATAGCATAGAGTAGGCTACCGGACACCGTGAGCTCACAATTCAGCCTAGCCTACATGACACAGTTCACTCTAAAAAATGCTGGGTAAGGTTTAAAACAGCCCAGTCAATTCCAACCCAGCAGCTGGTTAAATATAGGACAGAACACACGTTAACCCAGCAAGATGGGTTGACCATTTAACCCAGAATGTTGGGTTGATCTGATCATTCAACTCCTAAATGCCTAGCTAGCATTACCTGAACTGTATAGCAAAAAGAAGTAAGCACATATAGGCCTACAACTAAATTGAATAATACAAACACGGCGAAAACATAACGTTGTTAGAAACGGTTTTATTGGTTTAATGTAGCCTACTGTAGACTACCTTTTCTATTTTTACCATCCACTTTTGGCGCCTTCACGAACGAACAGCCAGTCGTTAGTTAGCGTTACTACTACACTACAGTAGAGCTATCTACTAGAGCTAGCTACGCTAAACAGTCCAAAAGCAGACAGTTGCAAATAAAAACTCCTTAAAACAAATCGTTTGCAGTACAGTACGTTTATTTCGGTAGCGTTCTTCTGTATAGTTGAAATTTGCCTCTCTGGCTAGACTAAATGTACACAAAGTTGGGCGGTTGCAAACTGAGGTAATGGCTAAAACAAGCTAACGCTATCCTCAACAACACCTAGCTAGGATTCGGACAATCTCACCATTCAGTTGCTGCAAGAAATGTGTCTACAGTACACCACCGGTGACCGGACTAGTATTTTTGCAGTCCCCTTACAATGTAAGGGTAAAGTAATGCTTCTGGCATTTCAAGTTAGCCTAGCTATCTCCCAGAAGTTAACGAGCTGCTAAACGAATGTTCTTCTACAGCCTGGCAGTCACGCGTGTTTTCGTGACGTTAGTGACGGTAGGAACGTCAATGACTGTGGCTAGCAAGTTAGCCACATTAGCTTCACTTTTCGCCACAAAAATGTACTTTAAGCTTAAACCATGCATCGGAACGTAAATTCTGATACAAGCAACTCAATCGCTACCAAGACGGAACGTTTTACCGGGTCGTTCTCTATGTAGTCCAAATATTGACCGAGTTTTAGGGGTGGGAAAATAAACAATAATAATAATAAATATATATGTGAGATTACAAAGGATGGCCACGTCGTCATCGACGTGGCACACCCAATTATGTCGAGTGAACGCTCATTTCCATGCGATTGGAGGGAAGACCGAACACTCTCCTGAGGTTCACTGCGCGTCATGATCTAAATTCCTTTCCCGTTTGATTGCTAGTCATCCTGTTTTACCCCTCAGGCTTGACACCTTTCTGAATCACGGCATCTCTGACACAAACCAGACAGCTGGATTACCTAGGGCTCAGTTTTACGTTCATTAGTTTGGTTGTGTCTAAAACCAAAATCTTCTCCCTGTGGAATGCACGTCAATATCTTACATTTTAGCCACCGTAACCCATTTGAGTCATCTCTGTATCTTTCAAAAATAGATATTTACCAATTACAGTAGGCCTATACAAAAGAATCAGGTAAACAGTGCACATGAACATCCAGTGTACCAACTTACATCCATAAAAAATAAACAACATACGACAGTAATCTTTACATAGAAAAAATATATAACAAGGCACATGAAAACAAACTTACAATTAGTTGGAAAAATAACTCTACAGTTTCCACAATTTTAATATAATTATCCAGCGATCTAAGTGACTTCATTGGAAATGTAATGGTCATCTCTGTATCTCCCTAATTATGCTCAGGCGCTCTCATGACATCACTGAGGAATTCTGATCAGTGCTAGTGGGGTCCTTGCAATACAATTTATGTATCGCTCTAAAAACTTTATTGATTTTCATATTTGCCTGAGTACCTAGAGCTGGCACGTCTTGCTCCATTAACTTCCCACCCGGAGGAGACGAGTCACACGTGGAAATGTGTTTCACCATCACAGCTTCTGAGAAGAGCTGAGTTGAATGTATCTAATTTATATATCTATATAATAATGACAGTGTGATCAGATAGGGGTATTGTTAAAATTGGACAAATAGATTTCCAGGGATTAATCTGGGGGTGATCAAAGTTACATACATATTTCATGTAGAATCATGCTTAATGCGAGAAATAAGAATGATTAGGCCTTAACATTCATATTTGGATTTCTTTTGTAGTTGCTTTATTAAATCCCAATCCGTACTGGATCAGACGTCATCCAGACAGTAGAGAGATTTATCTCCTCTATTTAATATTATCAACTGACACTGAGCAAAAAGATTGTTGCTGAAACGGCCTTATGGGGCATAACAGTCTTTGTTATTAATCTCCTTTGAAATGGTGCGGACACCCAAAGCAAAAAGGAGGGGGGGGGGTGGAAGTTCCACCACTCCTAACTACTTTTTGCGTGTACTCTCAAGTCATGTTCTTTTGAACCTATATAATTGAATGAACAAGCACAAAGCGGCCTTCTGGTGTATCAGGCCTCATCCTGATCAGATTCTCAGAGTCAGACTTCTATTGCCAGGCAGATGGAAGCTAGTCGTTTGTATTGTGTCTATAACGGCAACAACCACAGAACAACAAACAACACACAACCCAAAACACATAACATAGAAATGCAACAACTAGGTAGTGCGGCACTGCAACAGATTTTTAGTGCGACCAAATAATGTGTTTCACGGCAGATTCTGTTCGGTTGTTAACGTTATATGAGGACGACAATGGTACACTGCTATACGGTATAGTCAGTAGCCTATAAGAAATGCAGTGCTGCAAAACATCTTTGGTGCGGCGACCAAATTGTATCACCAAACAACCTGTAACACACAGCTCTCCCTTCATTTACCCCGCACCTGGCAGTGCTGCTAACTTGTAACATTAGACACCTGCAACAACAGTGATCAATGGGCTCGAGAGGGTTTTAACGTTGAGATAGCTATACCCGAAAGACTCTCGGTCAAATAGTTATAACATTGCATGTAGCGTGAGATAAATTGGTAGCTAGGGAATAATACGTTTTAGAATTCGTACCTGGTTGACGCGTCTGGAGGTGTGCGTGTCTCATTGCGTCTGGCCTCGCGATAGCTCGCCGCGATTAGTTGCGCTGCGCTTTGTAATTTGCTGATGCAAATCCGGACAGACACACAGACTCGACCAATTATAGTGGTAGGATGTCTACTGCTCAACTGATTCGCAATGATTTATAATTTGCCATTCTGTACACCTTTTCACCTGCCAAAACATGCAAGACCTGCCCAGAATCTCTTTGAAATGTAAACACAAATAGACTACTGCAACAACTTGAACTGTTATCTCCTTTGACAACCCCCCACCACCCCCACACACACTCCAAAAAAGGCAATTAATTCAAGTGTAAATCAGATCCGTACTCTAAATCTATCAAGGGCTAAGAATCAAAGTAATGCTCAGCGAGGTCATCTCAAGGTAAATTCATTCTCACAACAATGAGGCACCCAAATATCCCTTTCATGTTTCAGATGGTAATAATTACCAAACATAATTTGTTAGGGTTTGGCTGATGTGTTCAGAAACAGCACTCTCATCCAACACAAACCGCCATTCTTTTTTCCATCTGTTTTTTCACCTTGAGCTCTTTAATCTGGGTTTCTTGGGCATAACCTCAACCCTGGGGAAATCATGGATTTTGTGTCTCACTTTCTTTTTTTTTAAGAAAGAAAGAATTGTTCTAATGTTTGAATTTGAAAGCAAACTAATTACTCGGATTTAATCGTTGTAGGCACACGCCCTCCTATTCCTTGTAAACAGTCTGGATAGTCCCCTAATGCTAACTGAATACTCATGCATGTTGATACAGTTGAGGGAAGAGGGGTTAAAATCGGAAATCCAAATGAAATATTACGTTTAGTCAAAATATAATGTGGAAATTATACATTCATCATTGGTAGACTGTCCATTACTGTCCGTGTATGCATACGGTCATCCTCTGTATTGTTCACATTCTTTATGATTGCTGTGCAAAGGGATGTGTTTAGTGGTGATACTGAATGCATGCATGTACGCATACTGTTCATTTCCATGGAGAGATGCTACAGAACACGATTGATTCATGTGAAGGGCACGAGTGGCATTTCTATAGCAGCCATGACATTTATCGTGGGGAAGCACTTCAACGTCTGGTGTGCAAAGTGTGTTTTTGTGTGTCCTATTTATCTGTGGAGGTGTGGAGATACTTAAAGTAATGTGTCTTTCACACCAAGAACTAGGCTTTTAACACATGTATTTCTCATAGGGCTAAACCATGCTGATCCATTCCTATAGCCTTCAATTCAAGTGCATTGTGCACTGTCCAAACAAAAGTACACATACATACTAAATGGCTTCAATCAAATCAAATGATGATGAAACATGCCTCTGGTGGTGTTCCTTTTCATGGTCAGAAGCCGATCATCGTCTGACTCAACCAAAACAGCCAGGCAAGCGACCAAAACAGGCAGGCAAACTCTGACCTACAGCGCAGCTCAGCCTAGTTTCACCTGTGACATTGAGTGGGGGAAAAAATAAAATAAGAAAAGAGTGCTTCCACTGCATGAAATATTAGAAAAAATAATTTCCTGGTGTGGTCGTGAGAAGATACATGGGTGCTGTAGCCAATTAGCTAGCATCTTCCACCGCCCATTCATCATGTGTACAATAAGGGAGTGGATAGAGCATGGTAATATCATTATTAACGAGAGGGGATAAGCTAAACCTGTGTTTAGGTCAGGGGTAAGTTAATGGAAGTCATACAAGAGGAACCGTCAACTTGACTAAGTGTAGTGCAGAGGTCTCTGTAGGGCCTTCTTATGGTTTGGTGTTGCAGTGTATGTGGTCAGCAGAAACATGGTGGAAGAGACCTCAGTGTGCGGAGTGAGAGGACCTAGACCGTAGCAGTATATGTGGACTCCTATGTGCCTTTACGTTGTGTCAGATAGCAGAGCGGTTAGGGAATCGGGCTATTAATCAGAAGGTTGCTGGTTCGATTCCCGGCCTTGCTAAATGACGTTGTGTCCTTGGGCAAGGCACTTCACTACTTGCCTTGGGGGAATGTCCCTGTGTCAATGCCACCTGTTTGATTTAACCTAGGTGACTCGCCACACAATAGCTCCGCTACCTTATATAAGTTAAACCAAAATAAATGCAAACAGTACAACTGGGTCTTTTTTTATGATTGAAAATGAAGTTCAACAAAGTTGAATCATTTTAAGCATCCACTCTCCTCTTCCTCACAGCCGCAGAGCTAACCCTGTGGTGACCACCACTAAGAGCTTGTTATCAGTTGGTTCTCAGCTTGCGCTGTGACCTCTGACCTGGACCCTTCCTGCCCACTCTCAGCAGGTGTGAACACATCATCCAGGGCCAGGATCAGTGACATGACTCTTGGATACCGGAATCTGGCAGAGAAATTCAGTAGGCGGTTGTGCAACACACATATGCACTAGCTAGAAACATTTCTAACATTTCGTAAGGCACCTTCCATTAAAGTTTTGAACCACAAGCAATAATGACCCAAGAGGTTACTGAAGCAACATGGTAGCTGCTTTCTGAGGTGCTAAACACAGTATAAGGAGGATGACGCGCAAGCCACCATTCACAGGGTTATTTCGATCCCATCATAACAGCAGTCTTAAAGTAACTCGAATAAATGAAAGAAAAGGGTCAAAGCAAGTATGTTCAACCCCGGAACCAACACCAATCAACTTTGCACTCAGCCACAGCCCCCGCTGGATGAGAACACAGGTTGTTTCTATAATCAACAAGCTTCCAGGCAGGGGACTGCAGTCCACACAAGACGACCAACTGTCACCCTCCACAGCTGCGGCGTCGGAGGCAATGTTGGCTCTCCACAGGGGAGGAGAGGCCATTCTGGCTCAGTCTGTGAAATCACAACTGTGAAGAAGACGAGTGGAGGGAAAAGACGTCTAATGTGGCTCCAACCTCACCGCAGGTATCCTGTTGTCCTTTTTTCACGTTATTGTGTTTATCCGGCCGATGTGTAGGAGGCTGGACCCTATGGGGCAGCCATACATGGTTAGCTGGCTAGCTGTCTCAGGTCATGTTAAGACATAGTTGGTGCTTAAAAAGCTGAGTTGAAAGTTATGATGTTAAGCACGTAGATGTTTCTCTCTGGTGAGTTGTCACTGATTATGAATGGACACTTGGTACTGCTGGACTGATGGTTTGTGACACGAACTAAAGTGACTCCCTTTCTGTAGAGTACCAGAGCACCCTGAACAGCCGATCACTGTGGTGTGATTGCAGTTGAGAAACAGATATTGAACCGGTTTTAATTGCAGTGCCATGAATGTAGAATGAGTTGTTAGTGCATGTTCAGGTTCCGTGGACTCATTTAAAACACATTTCGAATTCTGCGGCCACCTTGACGGAAGTTGATTAACTACTTAATAATCCATAGTCACTTAGCAACAGGGGCCAGAAGGGGAAGAGGAGAGAGCTATTTTCTTGAATGTTACAGAAAAACTAGCAAACATGGCTCGGTTTCCGCGGTAAACAATTTTGACAAAGTCAATGGCAATTTATTATGAGGAGTAACATTACAGCATACATAGTCTTTAGTCCTCTAGGGAAATGCTGCATTTCATGTTCACCTCAGAAATATACAGTCGTATGCAAAAGTTTGGGCACCCCTGATAATCTCCATTACTTTCATCTATAAAATGTTGGGCGTTTGGATGAGGAACGTCTTTGTCATATATATACACATACGTCATGGACAGTGATATTTTAGCCGTGAAATAAGGTTTATTTGATAAACAGAAAATATGCCATACGCATCATAAGAGAATTAGACACTTGCATAAATTTGGGCACCCCAACAGAAAAATCACATTAATATTTAGTAGAGCCTCCTTTTGCAAAAATAACAGCTTCTAGACGCTTTTTATATCCTCTGATGAGTGTCTGGATTCTGGATTGAGGTAATTTGGACCATTCTTCCTTACAATACATCTCCAGTTGAGTAAGGTTTGATGGGTGCCTAGCGTGGACAGCCCGCTTCAAGTCACCCCATAGATTTTCAATTATATTCAAGTCTGGGGACTGGGATGGCCATTCCAAAACATTGTAGTTGTTCCTCTGCATAAATGCCTTAGTGGATTTGGAGCAATGTTTCGGGTCGTTGTCCTGCTGGAACACCCAACTGCGCCGTAACTTCAGCTTTGTTACAGATTCTTGAACATTATTGTCCAGAATTTGCTGGTACTGAGTTGAATCCATACGACCTTCAACTTTAACTAGATTCCCAGTTCCTGCACTAGCCACACAGCCCCACAGCATGACGGACCCCCCACCAAATTTTACTGTGGGCAGCAAGTGTTTTTCTAGGAATGCTGTGTTCTTTTGCCTCCATGCGTAACGCCTCTTGTTGTGACCGAATAACTCCATCTTTGTCTCATCAGTCCACAGTACTTTGTTCCAAAATGAGCCTGGCTTGTTCAAATGTAGTTTGGCAAACCTCAAGCGAGCCTTTTTGTGGCGCGTGTGCAGAAAAGGCTTCTTCCGCATCACTCTCCCATACAGCTGTTCTCTGTGCAATGTGCGCTGAATGGTCGAGCAATGCACAGTGACACCATCTGCAGCAAGATGACCTTGCAGCTCTTTGGAGGTGATCTGAGGGTTGTCCTTGACCATTCTGACCATTCTTCGCCTTTGCCTCTTTGTTATTTTTCCTGGCCTGCCACTTCTGGCCTTAACAAGAACTGTGCCTGTTGCCTTCCATTTCCTAATGACATTCCTCACAGTGGAAACTGATAGCTGAAACCTCCGGGATAACTTTTTGTAGCCTTCCCCTAAACCATACTGCTGAACAATCTTTGTTTTTAGATCATTTGATAGCTGTTTTGATGCCCCCATTTTGCCACTGTTCAGAGGAGAATCAAAGAGAAGCAAAACTTGCAATTGGCTAACTTAAATACCCTTTCTAATGATTGAATGCACCTTTTTATGTAATTGAAGGCTTAACGAGTTAATCAGACTAACTATGTGTTGCAGTTAATCAGCATTTAGTAGGCAGAGGTATTCAAATCAAATAAATGATAAGGGTGCCCAAACTTTTGCACAGCCTTTTTTTCACATTTGATTTAATTTCACACAACTAAATACTGCTACACCAAATATCTTTGTCTGGAAAACACCCCAGCACTCAGTGTTAACTAGAAAAGTAATATTACAATATTATATTGATCTTTTTTGGTGAAGACAGGAAATTATCATGCAGCCTCAGAGGGGTGCCTAAACTTTTGCATACGACTGTACCTCAAACAACTCTCAGTATAAATTAAAACTCCCAAGCTCAAAAACCAACCAACATAGCCAATTAAAACATCTAAAAAGTGGTGCTCATTGTCTGTGCATCTTATTAAAGCTCTCTCCCACCACGAAGAAGGTGCTTAACTCTTGAATGCCACTACATATTTCACTCACATATTCTCTGAACTTAATGAATCATCTTACAGAATATAGGATGGCACAGTATTGATGCGATGTGACGTTGGAACGCTGATCTTGCAGCATTGCCCTACTCCAGGATCATTACCAATTTAGGCCTCTGGCCTCTCTTATCAGTCCTTACAAACAAGGCCATAACTCAAAAGACTAATTAATTTTCAATTTCACTTTTTCGTTTTTTTTGTTCCGTAATCACCATTAAATATCACTGACTTGGGGATATTCTGTACACTTACTTGACAGTGGGTGTATTTATGAAGACTTTCTGCTAAGAACGCTGTGTTCTGCACAACAAATGGCTGTCGGGGCGTGTGTTGTGCAATATAATATCTCAATATAACCTTAAATCTCTCGAGTTATCTATTAAGACCAAATTGAACAACTGTATAGATCACACGGATAAAACTAATGGAAAATAACAAAGACATCAATATTGTATAAAACACAATTATTTCAATGGTTGTTTACCAATCCTATAGTTTTAGTTTTAAAGAACTCGGAATACATAGGCCTAGGCCAACTGCACACATTACAGTCTGCAGTTGATGGCGTTCCATAAAAACAGATGCATACAGATGCAGCCGCGCTGTATGACTCGACAAATTACCCACTGGGCTTAAAGATGAGCCTCTTTTGTCCGAAAGCGCTGACAGTTTGCTTGCTATGCACAGGTAATAACGACAGGATATAAAAGTAGACGCGGAGGGGAAAAACAGAACGTCTCGCTGGAGTCATTATTCATAGAACGGTGACAAGCCAAACCAAACGAGCTGTGAATGAGGGCAGATGGCCCTGTTGTTGCATGGAGAACCTAAGCAGACAAGTGGGATACAGGGGTTATATTAGCGCTCTTTAGCCTGTCTTATGCTAAACTAATATATATAGGCTACTTTGCAGAGGAGGAAGCGAGGGAGCGGAGGCAGTCAAGGTAGAGACAAGTGAAATGGAGAAATGGTCCTCGTTATCTTTTAGGTGACAGAAGTGCCCAGAAAATGGCCAATCTTGTCTAGCTTGAGGAATTGAAAGAACATAGAATAGGGTAATTGGATTTTGGTATGTTTCCAGGCATCTTGATTGAGCCGGACAGCTTGGCATTTGAGGATGATGCCAGACAGCACTGTAACTATCCAGGTAACTGATGACCCTTTGTAGTATGTAACCATCCACAGTATATCAAACGAAGACTAAAACCTCATGTGATGGTGACAAAATTGCTCCTCTGTGCAGCAGTAGAGTAATGATCCAGAAGATTCTAATTTAAAAGAAATCCTTTGTGAAGTTATGAAAGATTTATCCTTGAGACTGTTGCCATGAAATATTGAGATCTTCTTCACCCCCAATCGAAGCTTGTAACACATTCTGTGGTGTCTGGTGTAATTATCTGCTAGTTTGCAGTGGCGGAGGACCACCTTTTCCTTTATCACGTACTAACATTGCTCCTTACTTCTTTCATAAAGACCCCACAGTAGGATAAGCTTCCTTCCTTTAGGTTCAGATTGAGGTAGATATATAAAGCAGTTTTGATGTCCTTAACATTAAATTCTGATCTCAAATATATTGCAACAACATGGTGAAATATCGAATCAGATTCCAGCCTTTATTGACTCGCCTTGTCAGTCCAAATGTAACTTTGGCCAAGGGGGGAAGGGTTCCCTATCGGTTCATGGTTTTCTGGTCAATAAATCTCATCAACTGCTTCATCTCTGAGACCTTTTTGCTCACTAAATTCCCTGAAGGCGCCATTTTGTGCCGAGTCAGGGATGATATCAAAGGTAATTGAACTTTACACTGATATTTAAACCTTGCCAGATCACACTGTAAGCTGTCCTTTAGCCCCCCTAATCAATTTGGTGTCGTCAGCGGGAATGACTAAATACATAAATAGTTACTTGTGATTAAACCTAAAATGTTAATTCATACAATATGGAATCATGTCACGCAATGAACTGAAATGGTCAAGTAGCTCGTAAATTTGTGAGTGTGTGTTTGAACACTTCGGCCATGGCATCTTCTCAACGTTCCCGATCATATGCAAATAGAGAACACTACAACCTTTAAACACTTCAACTTCACCGTGGAGAGTCAACATGACCCTGCTAATTCAGATTGTAAGATTGTAAACAACAATTTGGTACCCAAAACACGACTTCCATCATTTCCGCTAACCGCAAAGCATCAAGACCATGGCGTCAGTGTCCCAGGGAGGGATGCGGTTCACCAGGTAGCTTTCTTCTATGTAATTCCAGATGCTTCATTAGAGCTTGATGTCTTTCATCATTATTCTTTCATGTAATTCTGTAGCGCACAGCATCTGCAGTCTTGCAGCAGTGTTTGTTATTTATGTTAATCGATTTTCATCAAAACCCCCAAATAAACTGCTTTTGAAACGGCACAGGTTCTTCAGCCTGTGCCAACTCACTAGGTGCAATGAGAACATTTCTGCCTCATCTGGTATAGAGAAAGGAGATTTATGGAAATTGGAAGATTCATCTTTCATTTTCCATTATGTGAATCAGACAGGTGCATGCTACATATTTCGACTGAATTTCAGAGTACAGAATTAATTCAAACTTCAAACTGAAATTCAACTTGTTTTCCTACATTTGATGTCAACCTGTTTTCTTCACCCTTTTGTTAGTTCATTATAAATGGCCAGGCTGACACAGCCCACATTTCTAATCCTCTTTGGGGACACGTGAGGTGTCCTGAAATCAAACCACGTAAAAGTAAGAAAAAACATAAAACGCACAAGTCAGAGATACGTAAGATCTCAATACTCCATCGCTGATTTCCTTGGAGGAATCCAGTGAGGTCTTTTCCATCGGTAGTTTGACGGGAGCATTAAGAATTAAAGCATGTTTGTACACAGAGATCAAAGCATCTTCACCATGACAACACCTGGACCCCGAGAGGCAGCCATGTGACAGACTAAGACTGTAAGTATGTAGTCTATGACAGCCACAGTACATTTACAGTTAGTCAGATGTTCTCATCCAGAGCGATTTATAGTAAGTGGGACATTCTCCCCGAGACAAGTAGGGTGAACTGCCTTGTATACCTTGCGCAAGGACACAACGTCATTTGGCACAGCCAGGAATCGAACCAACAACCTTCTGATTAATAGCCCGACTCCCTAACCGCTTAGCCAACTGACTCCAGATGAGATTACTCCGTTAAGTCCACCTTACATCCACCTGAAGGCACATTTTAGAGTGTTTATCTTCAATGCAACATGTGGATTGGATTAGAATGCATTCTAGAGTCTCGAGCATTCTCGAGTGTAGCTATTTCTATAAATTCAACAAATGCAACAAAGGGTTAATATAGATGATGTGTACACTCTAAAATGCCATCGTTATAAAAATCTGTCATCTTCATTTTACTTTCACCGCGTAATGCCAATTTAAGATAGGGATTACGGCTTTACATTTATGTAAAATATGTCTCCTTCAACATGTTTCCTTGCCAAGTGATAAGGGAACCAAGAACACAATTTAAAGCTTGCTGATCACAATACAGATTGACACAATGGCTTCCGACACATTCCATATGGTCTTTTGGAGGGGGTAAAATTGAAAACGAAAGCACAGATGCTGTCGCAATACATTTGGGGATCACACTTCATCAAAGAGTTTTAAAAGTATTCTGGAAACGTTGACACATTCACTGCAGTTCAGGTTGGTGGGAAACTGACAACCTCTGTTAAATATGATGTCATTAAAATACTTCTGTTTGTAATTATAACAATAATAACCATAATAATCCAACCAAACTTTCAAGGTTAGTAGTACAGACACCTGTACAACTACAAACCTTTCTTTCACAAGTTTCACTACACTTCTTGCACTAGGTCTTTTTCTTTCTCAAATGATTCGCTTGCCTCAATATACATACGGTATGCTTATCTTTTAATGGATATTGCTAATCCAAATATCTAAATTGAGATCAATTAAATCATATTGATAATAAGAACTCAATATCCCCCTTACAGCTGCAGCATACCTGGTAGGCCTGCATCACATCTTCAATCTCTAGCCTGATATCGTAGTTCCCGCAGAGCATTGAGACCTTTTGACCCCTGCGCCCGTGAGGACTGCTACACACTCTTTGCCGTTTCCTGTTCCGTTAAACTCATCATTCCAAGCCTATTTTAGATTAATTATTAGCACTATGTCTTCTGCCGATAGCACAAGTGCTCAGATAAATTCCCACTATCCATGGCCTAAAAGCATATTAGCTGCTAGCTATAGATACATTTCATCACACAAGACGGGGGAATTTGTACATCACAGTCTGAATGTGTTTTGTCGGCGAGGTTTGTTTACATGTACCGTGGAGTCTGCATGATAACTGGGAACATGATGAAACTTGGAATACAGAGATAGAGGGGGGAAAGATCAATCAAGTCGATTGGAGTTATATGTCGCGATGCGATCGACAGACATGGTGCCTCTCGCTCAACTAGGCCTACATGGTTCGTGTCAGATAAAAGCTCTGGGAAGATGTAGCCTGCATGACAACTGAATACACATCAATGACTTCCCCCTCAGTATCACCCGTGTTTAGAAAAGCCTTCTCGAAATGAATGAAGACACCTATTTTCCCGAAAAATATTTACCCTAAATATGGTACAATGATAAATATTCAGTCTTTGAATTATGACAAATAGCCTTAGGGTGTGTTGTGGTAACTGATCAAAAATGCCTGTTTCTCTGACAGCTCCATTCAACATAAGGTAGACGATGCATATTTATAATTTCCATCTGCTGAGAGTGTGCAATCATAAATAAAACAAACGTGATATTGCCTATTTTTAGGCAATCGTTGTTTCGCGACAGTCTATGAATGTTCAAATGTTGATTGAACAAATATCTTTGGGACCTTAAAGGGGTCATAGAATCATTTTATAGGGTATTTTAGTTCAGTTTCAGTTCTCTGTATGTCCACTTCACCCACTGAACTGTCGTTATTCAACTATGACAATGTAAACTCGGTTTTGCATTCTATCACCCCTTTAAGGTGTTGTCAGGACAACGTTACATGTCATGTGTATCATATTAAAAACTCATAGGACAGCATTCTCACAGGCAGGTTTCAGAGATAAAACCCATTTTTGTGTGTATAATATCAAAGCTTTTCCACCATGAAAGCCTGTCAGCTACCCCCTCCCCTCTCTTCCCCTCTCCTTGCCTCAAGGTGCAGTGCACTCTCTGAATGAGACCCATTTGATTGAGCTACATGCCTCTGTTTATGCAGTGCACTCAAATATGATTTTGTGGTAGATTGAATAAATGGATTATTATCATTTTACCAGCAGTCTGTGTAAGCCTTGGATAGCTAATGGCCTCCTTTCTTTTCTCAGTCCTGTGGGAGAGGAAACAAGAGAGTGCTCAATCTCCTACCTCTCCCTGGAACGAGAAGTAAGACCATAACCAAGACCCAGTCAATAACTTATGCTAATACTGAAGATGTTCCTTTCCTGTATTGTGCTAGTTGCTAAATAGTATGACAAATCAAATGTTGTGCAGACTACAAAACGACCCTGTCGGTAAAATACATATTTTTCATACACACAGCTTGTTAGAGTGTCTGCAAACCTTGCAATGGGGATATTTTGGTAAAGGTAACTATTACAGAGGCATGACTATACTGTTTAGTGTGCATGTTAACAGCAAGCTAACACCTTAACCATACAAGTAGTGAGCTCTCATGCTCATTCTTTATGTATAACCTGTCCTGAAACAACAGTCCTGTTGTCTCCATGTCTCAAGTAAATATGATGTCGACATAACATTGTGTGCGCCAGCAGCCAAACTGCATATTATATGAATGTCAGTATTGACGTACTCAGAGCTAGAGGGATGGTAAACATGTTTGTGTAGCCAAAAATATGTCATTTGTCCACTTGTGTGTAACCACGGGAGAAAGGGAGCTTTCCCCGAAAAACATCAACGGCTACAGATGACATGCGGCCGAGTGTTTTTCACCATGCCACCCACAAGTGTCATTAAAACCCATTTCCTGGACCCTGGGCGGTCATCGGACATGTCGGACCGACAGTTAGCACACTCCTTCTGTACGAAACAACATCAGCGTTTCCAGCAGTGTCACGACTCCGCCAGCCCGCCTCGGCGTAACGCACCTGCTCTGCCTCTCAGGCCCCCCCCCACATGGGTCTATGGGTCTATCAGTAAGCCTCGCCACGGGTTAGAGTATGTGTTTGGGTTTCCAACAGACCTGTAATACATCGAGCCGGGCTCCCAAGGTGAAAGGGAGAGACAGGACCTGAGATTAATCTAACCCTCGGTATAATGAGGCCGCTCTTCCAGTCTTCCCTCGCGAATAAAGACAAATGGTTCTTGTTTGTGCCAGGCTCGCCATCCAGCAGATCCATTTCATGTCCTGAGTCCCATCTGCCACAGCCGCCGTACAGCGACGGAAAATTAAATGAGCTGTAATCGAAGGAGGCGCCTATTAACTGACAGTACTACTTTCATAGTCTGGCGGAGGCAATCCCATAGGCATGGAGTTAGGGGGAGAGGAGAGGGGGGGGGAGAGGGGGGGGTTGTCTGATATGACAATGCTGTCGTGTTTTCTGACAAGGGTCTTTTATCAGGCAAGGCGAACATTCTGCCAGCAATCACTTTTCTTCTCACTGACTCTAAAGAAGTGCAGGGGAGAGGACATCAACAAACAAATACTCATTTGGTTTGTTGTTGAAGGGGCTAGTCTGGGAGTGTGGTGGGATGTCTGTTGAAGTAAAAGACATCAGCTTTGTAAGAATGTACTTGTCATGGTCCAAAGAGAGTAGAAGGAACAGATCAAGAGTGGGTGTGCCATCCCATAATACGATGAGATCATGCTGTCATCATGGTGATAATTAAATTGGTCCTTAAGGGAATACCTTTCATCTTAGACATGAAGTAAAAGCGGTCTACAAACACAATGATATGTATGTATGTATGTATGTATATATGTATGATATGTATATATGTATATGTATGTATGTATGTATGTATGTACGTAAGTATGTATGTATGTACGTACGTATGTATGTCTATGTAGAATTATCAGAAGTAGTTGCTCTATCAGCCATAAGAACCATAGACCGCACATATCACTGACCAAAACCTACAGTATATATTCTCTCCGGCCGTAAGATTGCAGCTGCCTTGTTAATGACAACAGCATCACAAGGGACACACCCAGCCCTTTAATGGGTCCTGGACTGGTTAAGTATTCTGAACAGGGCTTGGTGTAGACAGAAGGACAACACTCCCAGCCCTCTGATGGGAGTAGCCTCTGCAGGAGGCTGTCTGCATGCACCAACACGGTGTTGGGGACAGCGTTGGCTACACTCAGGCTCTAGGCTACGCTGCTGAATACTCAGTGTTTAGCCCGAAGCTGCTGTGATGGATCAGGACTCGTTCAGTCACTGTACACTGTCAGGAGGTCGGGTGAAGTGATGTTTTCGCTCGCTAACAACTGTATGAGACAGGAGTGAGGGTGACGGGCGTTTCAGAGTAAATGTGTGAAAGATATGCATCGATTTTCAACTCTTGGAGAACGTTGGCCTTTTAGAGGATGGAATTATGGAGAAACACACCGCACCAACACAATACAGAGAATAACCTAAATTCACAGCTCCCAGAGTTAAGGTACAAAGACAAAAGTGCTTTGATGTACAAAAATACATTTATTTGAAACAATTTCAAAATGACAGTTTCTTTACTGTAGAAATATTGAAATAAAGATGAAACAGAACATTACAGATGATGCATGCATTTGTAGCTTTTGTGCGATGAAGAGTATTACAATGGTTTGCCCTTGAAACCAACGTAGATAAAAAAGACTTCTCAATCGCTTCTTTAAAGTCTTAATATTTAATCATAATTCAGATATAAACGATTCCATTGATAAACACGGAATTCACACATCATAGAGAATGCTGTGAAACCATCAAAACAAGTTTAGATGGGGAGCGTTAAAATAACAAAAGCTACATAAGCTGAAATGAGAAAAACATGACATTTATTCAAATAAAACAACTCATGGATCGAAATCTCTATCCTTTATCTTTTCTTATAATCCAGTGCTTTCTGAATTAAAACCCTTATTTCGCTGGGGGTTTAACTCAAGGTTGTCTGAAGGAATGTCACAGCACATGATCAATGTCAGAACATGCAGACGCATGGTTCTTAGCTTAGCGACAGGAGCTGCAAGGCATTATGGGATGGATGTAAATGTTCTCCCGGTATAATGGTCTTACATTCATCTCTGCTCAAAAGGCCTGGCGGAGAAATGTAAGAGTTATAGATGTAGATGAACTCTGATTGACCTTAGACAGGGTTTTTCTCTGGCTCCATGGTTACGCCTGTGGCGAAAAATGACAAGAGGACGACATCCTAATGTCTCCTTATCTGTGTCTGCCGCTAATCCTGTTCCGCTAATAAGTGGAAGAACAAAGCTGGTGTGACACTGCGAACATCAAGATGAGTTGTAAACAAAAGCAGAAGGGGATAGAGTAGAGGACATGATGCAATTACCAGCCAACAAAACAAAAAGAGCTTTGGTATTTTCTTTTATCGTTGGGGACAGGAATCAAGAGAGCCTGCCCGGCTTTGTCGTATCACAAACGAAATATCCGTGGACAGGTACCGTGATTTTAGAAGGACTTCGACGCAACTCTACATTCACCCAGAGTACAGTGGGATATTCCTTCCTAAATGGCTGCTCACTCTCTCGTACCGCATTCTCTCAGTATCCCTCCTGACTTCTCTCCTTCTCCTGAGGCTGCGCTTACATGCTGACTTCAGCACAGGATTGTGGGAATGTCTCGACATGGGGTATTTTGCTGCTTAACCATCCACCTCTCTGCTGCTTATAGTAAGACTGGCTACACCTGCTGAAAGGAGACCGACCCTCACATTGGGGCTCAGAGCGACTGGCTGGCAGGGTTTTTTTCTGCTTTTAGGGAACAGGGATTTTAGGGATTGAAGCTGCACAGCAATGAGGAACACCATGTCCTATTTTGCCAGGGGAGTGTAGCTGAAACATGAAATGAACGTGACAATGAGGACACACAGCAGCTGTTCTTCCATGTCAGGGTTATAAGTATTCATTTAGCATGCACTTTTATCCAAACATATAAGCGCAGCTAGTTCAGGCAGGGCAATCGGGCAGCACGCATCATCAAGGGACGTAAGGCGTCTTACTCCACCTTTCTTGCTCCGCCCACTACACCCATATTAGCAGCGCATATTCATTGGGCGCGTCCGATAAGGCGGCTTTAAAAGACGCGCGGATACGCACACACTCACCCCGGTCGTTTATGATCACTGATGCTGCCACCCTCCACCATCCCCTTCTCCCCCATGCTGTCTATGTTCTATCCATCTAGGGGATTATATTCTATTGCTCCCTGCCTCATATGTCATGTATGTATGTGTTGCATCGAGGAGGCAGGGAGTACTTCCCTTAGATCATCCACTCCGCCAAAGTTAAATCTACATGTCCATGTCATGTAACAATAAATGCTCAAATCTAATACGTGATTGTCTTGACTGAACTTACAATGGGGGATTTAAACTCGCAAACCTCTTGATTTCAGGTCAAACGCTCTACCAATGAGCCCTACACATCCCTCCACGTCAATGTTCTGAGTGTACACACCATCTTTGAATCTTTTTCTTTCCATTTCCTTTATTTATTTTTTTGCCGATGAATTGCCAACCGGCACATTTGTTTTGTATGCTGTTATCTCATCAGATCAGTGGCACTAAAGTTGACCCTGGAAGTTTGTTTGTTTGTTTGTTTGACATATAATACGTTTGAAGCCTCCAAATTGGGACAGGTAGGTAACCAGGGAACTCTATGAGAGTTAATACTGAAACAGAGATAAAACACTCCATGAGCTGATGTAAGCGGAATACAGGATGCAGGGAACAAACGGACCACAAGATACTCCCTCTTACTGAAGCGTACAAGTACGATCTCGTGGTAAACGTCCTCCTCATTCACTGAAAGTGGCAAAAACCACTCTGGTAGTTGATCAGTGTATCATAACAGGCATTTCAAGCAATTCTCCCATCAGGGTTGTTCAAAGGGCTAAACATTCAAAGGGCAAAAAACTGAAATACTCCCATGACGTTGGGTGGTAAATATTCCTTTACACACAGGGTTTAACTATCGCAATGCATCTCGTTCTGTCTCATCAACAGTGTCTGATTCAATTTTGATAAATATATTTGCATTTAATTATGTATTCACAAATGTCTGCATTTCAAAATAGACAAACCCTTTGTGTTGCGACATATTCTGTTATAAATTAACGCCGTGAAAGGTTGAGAAAATCCGTACTGTACTGGATGTAAAAATGATTACAGCTCTTTTGATGAATGAATAGAAAATAACTATTTACAACACTTTATCTACAACACAGAAATCGTGTCCTCGACAAGAACATGCACAAGTTAAGGACCGCGTAAAAACAAATAAAGTAGTTATAAGTAATATCTGGCTTTTTAAACACACGCTCCATAAAACTGACACCAAAGCACGTCAGCTCCCCCTGGTCTCTGTGTTGTACTTTTACTACAAGCATGTGAAATCAAGTATACATACAGTATAGTATATACAGAAAAAACTGAACTAAAGATAATATTGTACATTTTGATAATATTCCCTGTTTGATCATAGACTCAGACATGATGGTCTATACACACAGACACAAACGGTAGCTTTTTGAAAAACTTTCAACAAATTGTACATAACCTTCCTCGTAAGGGTCGATAAAAGACAATAACTCCGAAAATGAAGGCGAGAGAAAAAACAGATAATTGCTTTTGCAAACCAAATTATGCATGTAGCTCGTACTTCCGCGAAACTTAATTTTTAAGTTTTGCGTGTAATTACAACTATCTCAGAGTGAATTTAGGTTCACCGCATGGATGCTATTGAACAAGACACCCATGCAAAACTGTACAAATGAGCTTGTTTAGAAAACTATTAACATCGACTGTGTTTTGGAAAATTACAAAAAGAAAAGAAAAGCAAAAGAGAGAAAGAGAAAGTGAGAAAGAAGGTCACCCCCCCAAAATGGCAATACTTCTTCTCTGTATATATTGTCACGTTCCTTTGCTTTACACACTGGTACAGTTTGGGATCTCTCTTGTGCTCTCATATGCGTTCCCAACTCCCCCTGGAGACAGGAAAAACAGCAACGCAGTTAGAGTTATTTCAGCCGCCACACTGTGCTTTACAACTTGCTCAGCAACTAAACATTTTAGAGATGGGGTGCCATGTGGCCATTACTGAAGGGGGATTCAAAACCAAATCTTGTTAAAACATTTAAAGTTGTTTAATGTTCGGGAAATTAGTAGTTGACGACTTGTTAGGTTTCTTGTTGTTTTTTCGGAAATGGTAATGAAAAGTTAGTTTGAAACTTGACTTACGTTTGACCCTTGCGTCTAGATCTTTCTCCATGAGTTCCTTGGCCGTCGAGAACTCGCTCAGGGTGATTTTAGGCGTGCTGTCGTTCTGACCGACTGAGCCAATCATCTCCTGCTCCTTCTCCTGGTTCACCTCCGCATAAATGTTAATCCAGGGGATTTTTCTATGAAGTGAATAGAAACCTTGACTAGAAATCTTGTCTTTCAGGCTACAGTAGGATGGTGGGATGCATGTCATATCCGATGTAGTTTTATAAATCAAACTATTAATGAACTCATTCTGTCGTTGAAACTATAATAAAATGCATTAAACTGATCTCAGTTTGAGACTAGCCAGACAGGAACATGCTGTTTTCTCAACATGTTCCAGGAGGTATTAGCTTCAACTCAATTATACATTAAATTATAAAAAAATATATAGTTTTCAGAGAATATAAGTCTACTCACCATTTTTTTTATTTATGATAGGAAATATGTGTCTGTTTTCAGCTGATCTCCAATTTATTTCAAATAGCTGAAACATGTTGTTAATGTAATTGTTTTGCCTTGCCAACTGTGACATTTCAATGAAAATACATCCTCTCCAAAACTAATGGGAAAATTCCCATATTCATAATTGATGATAATGTTACCATTTCCCAGACTTTTTTCCACAAGAATCATTTTGAGCCGATATTAATTATTCAGTACCTTGCAGCTGATGCACAGAAACAGCATACTAACCAATTTAATGATCGCTTTTCTGAACATTTCATCACTAGGTTCACACATCTGCCTTGTGCATTCTGATCGTGATTAAAATCAGTTTTTCGACGTCTATGTGAAAATGCGAAATTAATATTTCAAAAACAAGTCATTTGTCCGTCATTGATCGACACAAACCCAAGCACAAGTGGCAAATTAATATTCAACAACCAGATATCGCAATGATGCAGATATTAGATACAAGACGATTACACATGTGCTGGGCAACCAGACACAATCATGCAGGGGGCACTACCTCTTGAACTTGTAGATCAGAAAGACAGCAAGCCCCAGGAAGACCACAGACAGCAACATCAGCATGGCAGAGCTGCTGTGTCTGGGGCTGGAATCCACCAAGGGTGCTGTGGAAGAACAGGCTGGTTCAGAACAGGCTGGTTCAGAACAGGCTGGTTCAGAACAGTCTGGTTCAGAACACTGCTCAACATTCCACACATGTAGGCTGTATCCGTTATGACTACACAACTCTACACAAAACCAGGGATGTTCGAGGTGTTCGAAATGGATGGATGTATCCTATACATCTATTCAGTGAGAAAAAAACATTGTGAAATTATGCAGTATTGATATTCTAAGAGATGATGGTGTTTTTTGGACTATATACAGTATTGTTGAATGCAGACCATTCCTCGCTGTGATACTGGTCGAACTGTGCACTTCTAGTTCTTAGTCATCTGCTGAGGCTACTACAGGGTTTACACTTTTTGTACGTCACTTTGCATACAGGGGACTGCTATACATGAAGTAATGTAAATGGCATCCTTACAAAACCTCTTTATTTTTTAAATACTATTCTCAGTGGAACTAGTTCAATTCAAGTTGAATTCTCGGCTGACGAAAAGGTTGACAATGTAACCAAAAAAATGCTTTGTTTCAGGATCATACAGTGTTCAACCACATGACTGTTAAGTTAAGCAATGTTGTGACCTAATCAAAAAAAACTTTCCTTAACAACAGCTCGTACACCTTCTCAAGGATTTAATCTCTGGTTATCTACAAGGCTGGCTCTCCAACAGTATGTCTGTTCTAATGGATGACTCCAAAAGCAAATATATCCCGAGATGAACAGATACAGCTACAATATGGACAATGAACAGATTCTGAGAGGAAAACCTGCCTTGCTTTTTAATATATCCAAACTCTTTTAAGACCGTTGCAGCATGAAATTGCTTTTCCTAATGGTTGGGTTTATAAACTAAAAGCCACCTGTTTAAAGCAAGCAAAGGCAATAATAATATTCAAAGAAGAAAGGTAAACACTATTATGGTAAAAGAAGCACTCTATTTTAAACAACCAGTACTATCCCACTATAGTAGAAACAAAGTACTTAACAAAGTACATTTCTTGCTTCAGATTGCATGCCACACACCTTCCTTCCCTCTCTCCCCCCGAGGTACCCTAAACACTTGAATGAAAGGGAATTAATAAATCATTGAAGATAGCTGGCACACGCTGTATTTTCTACTTTCAACTTCTTTCTCCAGGACCGGCTTCACGGTTTTAGGAGGGAGCCTCGGTGACGCCTGTGACCTTTTACTGAAGCACCTTGAAGGCTATTCAGACCTTTTCCAGGGTGGAGTTTGAAGAGAGATGCAGCTCAGCGCCTGCAATAACACCCTGGCACACCGTGCTGTATGCAGCGCTTGAGAACACACCCAGACAGCGGCTATACCTAGCGCTTAGAGCCACAGACGGCCAAATCTAGGTTATGTTCTCCCAGGGATTGGAAGCCTAATGGAAACTGCCAGGGCTATACACTAAGACCTGTCAACTTTTCAACTCTACTACCTCGGCTAGAAACCAATGACCAAACCTCCTTCTCTGCCCTTTCTAAGATTCAGCCGTGACAAGTCGTAGTTTGGTGGAAAATATACCTCGATTCACAAAGTTTTTTGGGGAAAACATAAAAATCAAAGGCAATGGTTCAAGGCTGTGAATGGATTAAATACTCGCAACGAGGAGCATTTTCCATTACAAGTGAAAGCTTTAGTCGTTTTGGGGATGTCTGAAAACGTCTTCAATTGCAGCCCAGAGTAGTAATGTATTCATCCAGTATGGAGACAGCTCTCCAACGACACCGCTATGTTGTGTCCTTTTTTCCAGGCGATTCAGAATTCTGCACCGAGATGTTTTTAACCAAACCTCCTTTTTTCTCAAGGACTAAATAATCAACATAATTATCCTCAGTCTAACACTCATTTTGTGGTTGGATGGCTGTAAAAGGCACCGAACAGATGTTTGCCTCTTCAAAGCAGATATAAAAGATCCCTAGTCTCAAGGAGCACCACTTAAAAAGAATCCCCCTTCCTTCCCTCCCAAATGTTCCTGGACTCAAGACAGTGGCAGTCTCGCATGAAATTTAATTGCCGGGCAAAAGTTAATTTAATCAAAACGTGATCACCACACTAAAGGTTTTTTGTAAACCCGACTTGTTAAAATATGGTGCCGAAATACATTAGAAAAATGGAAGAATGATTGGCTGAGTTAATATATAGCCTAGAAAAATATTTTATTATATTAGAATATCTTCATAGAGAAAAGCAGAAATGTGGCACTTACCCAACGTTAACTGTGTGATGTAAACTATGACTCTGGCTCCTGGCTTCAGCTCAAACTCCACCAGGTTTTGATTGAGAGCACTGGCAAGAATCTCAGATATCTGTTTTAAAGAATACAATAATCATCACATAGTCAAACGTATACTTTTATACACTGTTTTATAATACACTATTTCACTAATACTATAGTAAACCTATATCACAATTCTGTCTTAGATCGCAGCTCAATTCCAGAAGGCGATTTCTCTTTTTGCACCACCAGTCATTACGAATATAATTAAATGCTAAATTTGACAAAACAAAGCTCGGTACCTTCTCCAGCTCCTCCTCGCTCTTTTTCCTGCTCTCTGATTGGTTCTTCTGTGGCAACAGGAAGAGCTCGGCCGCTGTGGGAACCCCGGGGAACACTGCCACCAACAACTGCTCCTCCGGGAACTCTGACACCTGGGACAGGGGACGACCAGAGAGAGGGACAGTGTTGGCACGGCGACATATACAGGCAGATGTTTGACACACTGACATATCTAGACTGACATTTAGAAATGTTGGGACCGACAAATCGTATATTTTTCATGGCCCTTAATCGCTTAGACATATACTCATGTTATTTGTAAACGACTGTTTATATCTGTCTTATATCAATCCAAACCGTCTACTTTTTAGAAAGGGTCCATTTTCCGTCTTGATGGGGAAAATGCCTCCTCTATTTGCCTTCCAAACTACCACTATCAAAACTGTTATCTTAATGACCTCTTCAGACACCCCAGACACCCAAGGTTCCAGCCCCACCACCAGTCTTCCACGTTAGAGCCTCTGATGTTTTCACGTCTCTACGGCAACGCGGACAACGCGCTGGGTAGTACACTCGAAGCAAATCAATGATCATGCCCAGAAAACCCTTTATGAGAAAGCAGGAAGTAGGGGGTGAATAAAGAGTGGCGGAAAGAGGAGTAGGAATAAGCAGGGAGCCATTTGTGGGCCGAGAGAAAGAAGGAAGAGGGATGGATGGATGGATGGAAGAAAGGCGAAGGAGGGGAGTGGAGTTGGTGGAGGAAGGGGGAGAAAGAGGCAATAGCCCCTTCGAAAATCAATACACTCAGACCATGTTTGTTCTCATTGCAATCATTCATTACTTTAAAAAGCCTTCTGGCTGGGTGCTTGAGAGCGTCAGGTTTAATGCCCTCCAAACTCGTTGCTGGATTGAATAATCTAATTGGGGTTAGCCGGGGGTAGCAGGTGAGTCGGCGATGGGGTGAAACTGGCAACACTTCTGAAGTCTTCTGCACACTTTAGGTTCTCCCGGTTTCATATTTAAAGTGAACGGGGCTTTGGAGTCTCCTAGCAATCTGACTGCGCAGCAAAACTCCAATAATCAGATGAAACTGAGCGTCTTTGCCGTAAACACCCGACTTTCGAGGACGGATATTTTCATTTCTGTCATGATACGGGGGGGGTATTTTATCTTCGCCGTCACTTTCCCTAATGCAATTTCCAAACATCACACCTGACAAAACAGGGTAAGATGATCGGGGATAATGGAACTGAGTCATGCTCATCTTGTGGCAAGGACATAAGAAGTTCACAGAACTCTCTCGGAAGTACACTTCTGTGTGGAAGAGGATGGAGGATAGCCACACTGAGATTGACTGAGACTGCATTAACTACCAAGAGATACAGTATATGTGTGTGTGTGTGTGTGTGTGTGTGTGTGTATGGGGGGAGGGGGCGCGTGAACTTACATGGATTTGCTTCAATTTACTGTCTTGAGTTGGTTAGAAAAGACTGTCTTTTCACACAGAGGTATAGGAGTCACATGCACACACACCTACATTCTATATACACACACTCGCACACACAAACACACACACACACACACACACACACACACGAGACGAGAAACAAATCAGTCAAGTTCCATTCAGAGCTCCGTCTGAGTACAGCCAGGACAAAGAGCGTGGCTCTGACCACTTAGTATTCACCATCTGCGATGGAGGGACACCACAGCTAAATGGACCTTGACTTTAATTGTAAAGGAAAGCCCCACTCATCTCTCCTGTTTTGTTGTCCGAGAGCTGCTCGAACGCCTTCGTATCGCAGCCTTTTGTTTCGGCACGGACAGGAATTTCGAACGCGACCTCGTGGAATGAATGGACGCCGACGTGGGTTCCTTCAGAGAAGGCGCTGGCCGTCGTCTACAGCGAGATGTCGAAAAGGGGCGAACGCGAGGACGGCTGAGAGAGAAAGAAGCCGGAACACGGTGACATATGAACTAGTGATCAGACACGGCGGTAGCCAGAACGAGGGAGCGAGGTGGAGAGGGAGAGTGGAGGGAGGAGGTTATTCCTACGATGCCCTCGCAGAGCGACGGGAACATGCCGTGCCGTTGTTTCAGGCAAACCAGAAGTGGTGGTTCTACGTGAGGCACGCGTGTGGCGGGGACGAGCTTTTTGTCACGGAAATGTGGTCACGGCGCGATGACTAGCTCCGGTTTGTTCATCGCAGGACCCGTGTAACCCCGTACGTGTAACCGTGATGCAAACCCTTGGACTTCAGCTCTGCTCTTCTCAACGTGCTATGGACGGGAGAGAAGACGACCGTGCGTTAGCTGAATGCTAGCAGCGGAAGGCAGGGCTGGATGCTGGTATGTGAGCCCACGTGTTGCTGAACGGGACCGTCATCGTCCTGCACACACACATGCACACAGACACAACAATAACCCCTCCCCACACACACACACACACGCACACACACATGGGGGGGTATTCCAGGTAGCGGGTTTAACAAACTCTGAGATTAACCCTGAACTCTGAGTTGAGTTACTCTAACATTGGAAACTCTGAAAATTCGGTTCCAGAAAAGCTGATATGAATTAGTTAACTCAACTCGGAGTACGTCAACTCAGAGTTAAGCGCGGGCATGAGAACTATTGAAAGCCAACATCAATGGAGCTCCGATACTAGGATCCACCATGCCACCCGGCGACAAAAAACGTTGTCCTACGTCACCAAACTTCAGATTCAAGTTTCATTTCGTGTTTATGGTCGAGTACATTTTCCGGAAAAAAGCAACACGGCAGTAGCAGCGTATGCAAGTGGCGTGGGAGACTGCCGAGCATACATTTGAATATAATAGCCAGTCCATACATTGAACATTTAACCCAACTGTCCGTTAATGTTACAGGAGAAAAAGTGGTGGCCTTAATAAAATAGCAGGTTCAATGTTTTATTAAATATAAAAACATACTACGCAGGTAATGCATAGTTTGCTTAGGCTATACGCTTGTGATTGTAGCCTTGACGTCACCTTGGTTTTAATCATATTCGACATACTAATTCAATATCAATTGGTGCCTATTTCAAGCAGTTTCCCCCAACAGAATGCTTTTCATCAAAAGATGATGATGACGAAAAGACATTGACTGCTGCCGTAGAAATGGATGCAGAGAATTATGTGGTAGCTGGTAGTTCTCTCCCCATGTAGCTTACTATTATTTACATCGTATAAAAACGATTTGCACATTCTAATCCTGTTGAACAGAGCATGGATGCTACAGTGAGATGTTCATTTAATGGCAGGTGTATTTTGCATGTGGAACTGTGAAATGTAGCTAATGTAATCTCATGTATTCCTATATAGTTACAAATAAATGAGTTGTACAAACTGTACCTCATGAAGAAAGTGCCAAAAACTGACCAAGAGATGGTGTAGGCCTACTTAGGGTAGACGAATAAAGACTAATCTCGAAAACGATTTACTGGAACTCCAGTTACGGGAGAATGCATGGTCAAAAGTGATGTTAATTGTAGGAACAATATAGGCTATGAATATTAATTATTGAATTTGCTGAATTTCTATTTTGACCAAGAGATGGTGTACTTAGGGCAGAAGAAT
Organism: Mallotus villosus; assembly: GCA_903064625.1. Taxonomy (NCBI): domain Eukaryota; kingdom Metazoa; phylum Chordata; class Actinopteri; order Osmeriformes; family Salangidae; genus Mallotus; species Mallotus villosus. The sequence goes on along the minus strand of CAEFZP010001361.1, from coordinate 66,083 downwards.
AGAGGCTGACCTTGTAAGGCTATCAACCTGCCCCCACCTCTCATATGGTAAACTATGGAGTTACTGGATGGAGTCTCAACTTGATGGCTCTCACATCTCATTGTGTAACTTACTGTAGCATAGTCATGTTGATAAGAAAGGGTCAAGATTGTGGTGTGATTGTAGAGTTCTTGGGTATTAAAAGGAATTGTGAAGCATTTTTCTGTGGATGATTGATCTCCTGAGACCTTCTCCTCAGCTCTGGCTTTGTATCTCTGGTTTACAATAGGCCTAGTCATGGTAGAGTTGGCCTAGTTAACTTTCATTGATTTCATTCATTTGCAATATGATTACATGATTATATTATTTCACTTTAATTTGACCATTCTTGCTTTGATTTAACCCAAAGAGTCAAATAACTGCAATTGGTAGGCTATTGGCATTATTTGGTTAATGTTAATAGGCCTACTGTTCAGTTTCCCATCTTCCTTCAAACCAAGGCTAGGCCTACTCATTGTTAGATTTATATTTGTAGGCAATGAAGAAGACCAAATCCTACAATTTCAATGATTTTTCTTTATTTCAGTGCCAAAAAGCTTTTGGTCAATTCTGTGTGCACGTCCACGGCGTATAACACTAGCGATGAAGACCCAAGGGCTGAGAATGTTGCTCAAATAAATTACAGATCGTGACGGGAAACGGTAACGTTAACTTAGGCATTCATCAGGGAATTAAAGCACATCAAATCGCAGTCTTAAAATCGTCTCCTGGCGTATAACTAAGCGAATTTAATTTTGTTCGAGATCGCTCGGCTGAACCAGGAAACGATATCCCATGTCTTCCAACGCTATCAAACTCAGAAAGTGGGAGGGGATAGGTAAAACTCAGAGTTTGGCATGGAACTAACCTGCTCGCGACCAGGTTAGTTTCACAGCGTAAGTTACCATGGTAACTTACCAAAAGGTTTCGTTACCTCTCTTTCTGGAACGGAAACCTCGGAGTTTGCCTATTTTCAGGGTTAAACAACTCAGAGTTTTCACAAAACCGGCTACCTGGAATACCCCCATGCACACAAACCTAAACAACACCCACTGTCAACACACA
>CAEFZP010001361.1:0-60000 GCA_903064625.1 Mallotus villosus | reverse complement strand
GTCAGGACAGCTAATCTGCCTGAGACTGATACTGGGCCCTGCTGGCTAAATGTCATTCTTTGTCTGGGTTCGTCTCTCAGGGAATTTTCGGGAACCGAGCCCGTTCTGGCCCTGGTTCTCCGGGCACGGGGAATCGGTGTTGTTTCCATGACAATAGAGCGTTTTGTGAGAAGGCTTGGCCGACGCTGGACTGCTGTGCCGTCTGACACAAGGAGAGGGCTTGTCCAGGTGAATGGCCACCCTGGACAAGCCCAGACGTGCTAAATACAGGGATGTCGTTTTGTTTGGGGGTTAACAGAGCCGACAGGGGGGGCAGGTTGGGTGTCTGGGCTGTTCCATCGTCACCTTTGGTTGGAGTGTGGTTCATTATCCTGACTACGAGGTCAGGTGAACAAAGGGGAACTGTACTTACAGAGACAAAATGTCCAAATGTAATTGGGGAGACGTAATGGAGAAATTACCAAACTGTCTCTGTCGTCATCCTTCGTCCATTTCTCACGGCCCAATCCCAGACAGGGAGCGAAAACTGTCTGCTTGCCGCTGCCGCAGAAAGAAAAACAGTCTAATTATGCTAATCCGAGATTGGGAAAATCCAGGGTGAAATCTGGGCTACTTCTGATAAAGCCAGAAACAACAAGCGATCGCGTCCGGTCTCTCTGTTTTCAAATGTCTCTTTATCCTTCCCTCTCTCTCCAGTCTCTCTGTTTTCAAATGTCTCTTTATCCTTTCCCCTCTCTCTCTTGGTTCCGTCCTCTCTCTACAGTACCTACAGCACATCAAATATTTAGGCTCATTTGCTCTCCCCAAAAAATACTGCCTTCACAGGCCTCATGAATATAAATTAAAGTTTGAATTTGACAGGAGGATTTTCCCAAATGTGGAGGAAACCGACGCTGTGAGATATGTCCCTCCCTCCCTCTCTCCCTCTCCCCTCTCTCTCCCTCTCTCCCTCTCTCCCTCTCTCCCTCTCTCCCTCTCTCCCTCTCTCCCTCTCTCCCTCTCTCCCTCTCTCCCTCTCTCCCTCCCTCCCTCCCTCCTCTCCCTCCTCTCCCTCCCCTCCCTCCGATCTTTCCTCTCTTGTAATGAAAAACGCCGGCTTTGTTTCCCCCGACTCATCACAGTGGTAATATGACAACTGGGCCCGGGCGACGCCCCGGGAGAGACACACTTACCTCCAAGCTGCAGCTGAGGGAAAACACCAACTGCCATCGCAGTCGTCGCTAACTCCGCCGCCGCCGCGGCCGCCGCGGCCGCCGCAGCTAGCTCCCTCCCTCCCTCCCGCTAATAACACTCGGAGTAGCGGAACCCCGGATCTAATGTGCACTCGTCTGGGGCCGGCGTCTGGGGAGTGGGCCGAAGCGAACGGCTATACCCCGACCACGCTCTCACTCCCTGGAACACGAGGTCTCAAGAGGTCTTTTCCTTTCTCTCTCTCCCACACACACTCTCATTTGATCTCTGTCACGTCTCCTTATACTCCTCATTCTCTCAGTTCAGGGCCTTTGGGGGGCGAGTGGCCCGAAGACTCTATCACACTTTGAAAATAGTTTGGTGGATTAGATTACTTCCCGTTTACGAGGCAGCCCCCCCCGACTGCTACAATTCTTCTCGACACCCGTGGACTACAGGAATGTTCCAACTCGCGACAACACGGTAGACCACACACACACGCACACACACACACACCGTCATAGAACCATCGCCCCCTCACGCATCGATACCAAACACATCGATATTCATCCCGTGTGGCGTGAGGCATTAAAACAAAAATCCATGTCATTCATTATGCCGCGGCGGCGACTGGCATCCATTTCCTGTCTGAAGTGCTCCAGCGGGAGCCATCTTGGCTCGGTGCCCACCTCGTCCAGATGCACCAGGAAGGTGACGTTGGTGCCCAGGCTGGCGGTGAGGACGCCCTCTCGGGTGGTCAGAGCCAGGCCTTTGGGGGCCCGGTTGGGGCACTGCTGCTTCCTGGCCGTGTACATGTCCTTCACCCCTTTGGTGCAGTTGTTGGAGACCACCTTCCGATACCTTCGGGGGGGAAAAAGACACGTTTGGGATAGGAGAGTCAGGGGTGGCGTTTCTGTTCGTGGCGGCTTGTGTGTGGTGGTGGTGGTGGTGGTGTTGTGTGTGTGGGGGCTTCTCCTGTGTGGTGGTGGTGGTGGTGTTGTGTGTGTGTGTGTGGCGGCTTCTCCTGTGTGGTGGTGTTGTGTGTGTGGGGGGCTTTTCCTGTGTGGTGGTGGTGGTGTTGTGTGTGTGAGTGGCGGCTTCTCCTGTGTGGTGGTGGTGGTGTTGTGTGTGTGTGGGGGAAACTGAGAGGAAGGGTTGTGGCGAAGGTGACTCGCTGATGACAAAAGTGCATTTACAGCGACTCAGTACAGAGAAGCACCTGTTTCAAAGTACTCGTCCTTTACACCCGAAGTGGTTGAGTGGTTGAATCCTAATCAGTGTGTGCGCGTGTGTGCGTGTTGGCTGAGAGTTGTTTGTTGCTCTCAGCAGTACAGTGTGTCACTCAGTATAGATCTTATGTCTACTCTGTGACTCTGGCCCCCGAAAAAAACCCACCATATCACTATTGACACCCCGAGCTGACACTCCAGGCCGCCTTACGGTGCTTCATCACAGTGGCGAGATGATATAGCACGGCGTTATCAAAACAGCCCGATAGACAGCGATATATATATATATATATACTCGGGAACAGGAAGTAGGGGATGATGAATCAGGAAATGAAGTCAGGGAGCTGTACGGGGGGGGAACACCGACCCTGTGCTGTTGTAGTAGTTCTGCCCCTGGCTGCAGCTCCTGGACACGGACGAGGGATTGAACCAGAACGCCGGTCTGCAGTTCCCGTCTCCCCGCCGCTCGTAACCGTAGTCGCTGTTGACAAAGCGACGCACCGGTCATGGAGCACACATAGATCACGCCAAAGACATGTGACTCGAACAGCACTCTCCCCGCTCAACGAGCTCCTTAACACTGGGGGCCGCGTGGAAAAGGCATTGTGATGACATGTATGGGGGATGGGACGGACGGGTGTTTTTGACAAACGCCCCTGATTAGAGAGAGGCAGAGTGGAACGTTTGGGATAGAGGGGGGAGGGGGGGGGGTCTTTATGCAGGGGTCCGCCGACTCCCACTTCCTCCTCGGCCCCCTGCCCAATCAGGAAGTGATTTACGTCACGGCGACAAACAGGTTAGGCAAGTGCCCATTGTAATAATGACTGTGACATTGATTTATCAATCAATTACAGAGCCTGGGGGGGGGGAGGGGGGAGAAAAAAAAAGAAAACACATCATCAACAACAAGAGTAAGTGGAGCCCGCTGGCTGAAGGACTAGCCTGGGCTCTCCGTCGTTAGCCATCCTCCCGAGCATCGACGAGCAGTCGAGTGAGATGGTGGCGTCGTGCTCGGTACAGCTGACCCGCTGAGCAGGTTTGAACCACGTGTGATGATGATGATGATGATGATGAGAGTGACGAGTTCACTTTTGAGAGCTGGTGAAAACTCTCGTGTGGTTTGATCGAATTCGTTGTATCTTTTACCTACAGGTGAACAGCCGGCTACAGAATCGAGTCTTTCCTACGCGTGAATGCTGAACTCGTAGTCCAGATTTGTGTACACTGCGATATTTGGCTTTCCCACTCAGTGTGAATACAAATGAAGAACTTTCCACTTATAGACTGAAGTGCAGTATTGTTTTCCGTTGGCAGTCATTAGTCCACCCACGGCTGCTGACCTGACCCTTGACCCTGCGTAATTAACCATGAACTGTCAGGTCACTCCCGCCTGGCCTAGGGTGCACACTTCAAAGTCAATTAAAGGTACAACAGGAAAATAAATTCAGTTAAAACAAGTTGTGTCCCCTATAAAGATGTTGTGTAAGCTAATGAGGTCTTTAGCAATACAGACAGCTCAGTGCCGGCCAAATGGCATTTTCTCTTCTTTTTTTTAAGCGACCCACAGCTTTCCAGACAATTGTGTGCACCGATTCTGTTCCAGCCAATCGCCTTCGGTGAGGCGGGCTTTCCTACTTGGGCTTATTGTGTGAAAACGCTGTCAATCAAACTCAAACTGGAGGAAAAGCATGGAAGTTCAAACAAGAACTGGACATGAAAACAAGAGTAAACTAAAACCCCCTTTTAACAGGACGTCAACCTTCATCAACACATTTCAAAGGTTTTTTCCGAAACAGGGTGAGCGAGGGAAAGAGAGAGACGGGGAGAGTGAAGGGGCGAGAGAGAGAGAGAGATAGACAGGAAGGTCATGTGGTCAGACATTGACCAAAAACGAATAATTCCAAACCCGGCTCTGAAAAATAATGCAAACAAATCACATAGCAGTTGCTAATGGGCGGCAATTAAAACACACACAGTCTGACCTCTGAATACATTCGCATCAAAACGTGCCCGTTTCTTCCTCAGTCCTCTGCTTTGTACGAGATAAAAACAGCTAGCCTGGGATTTGCATACAAATTGAAACTGTTTATTCCTCTCGTCTTCTCGACATCATTACAAAACAGAGCCGAAGCCATCCCAAAGACTTTATGGGCAAATGGCGTAAAAATGATTCCAGAAACGTATCAGATTATTGGAAAACTGACACCACAAATGGACCAAATTAATGAGTCTTTGAAATAGCGTATCCAAACGGAATATGACTTAAATGGGGAGAAAGTACACCATAAAATGTCAAAATTGGCTTTTACTCCACGAGAGACTCGTAGCTGCTCAGCCCTCATTCTGGGTGTTTTAAAGGGGAAGTCCTGTGGTTCTAGAAGACATTGTTGTGGTGCTCGGGTGTGCCGTGTTAAAGGTGAAGTCCTGTGGTTCTAATAGACAGTGTTGTGGTGCTCGTGTGAGGGTGAAACAGAAGCCTCCTTACCATTCGAAAGTCATGAGCCCGGCATATACAGGACTCTGCAGAGAGGATTTTGGCGTAGTCCTTTCCCAGCATGCAATAGTTGCCAGGCCTTCGTTTCATGTAGATCTGTTTCTGCCCCATCACACAAGGCTCGCCCTGACAGGGAAGAGGCAGGAAGCAGAATCGTGTCAAGAACAACAGCAAATCCATACTGGACATCGTCATCAGTCGTTCCCACTGTGTCTATGTCGACCAACCACAGGTTCAGACATTTACATTTAGTCATTTAGCAGACGCTCTTATCCAGAGCAACTTACAGTAAGTACAGGGACATTCTCCCCGAGGCAAGTAGGGTGAAGTGCCTTGCCCCGGGAGAAAACATCATTTATCACAACCGGGAATCGAACCGGCAACCTTCTGACAGCCCGATTCCCTAACCGCTCAGCCGACATATTTCCATACTGAGTTATCATGTGCTAGTCTTGACTCAGAATGGCAGTGCTATCTTCAGCGGTTGTGTGTTTCTCTACCTGGTTGTGGAGGTGCCAGGTCTGGTAGTCCTCTTCAGAACACAGCCTGTTGAAGATGGACTTGTAGTCGATCTTGATGAGCTGCCATTCCGACCGGTGGCTGAAGTGTCCGAAAAACCTAGAAACCGCGTCGGCACAACGTCGGCACAACGTCGAAAGTTTGTCCAAAACTCACTCACCCTCCCCCGACAGGAAACATTTTCTTAAAACTTCATTAATAAAATACTCCAGTTGATATAAAACGACAGGAGCTGTCTGTGCCTCACATTTTAACCAATTAGGTCAGGTCTCTGAGTAATTGGGCCGTCCGTGTTAATACATCTACTTAATATAGTTCTCAAATGAGCCGTTCGTTCAATGCAGTCAGTGACAAGGCTGATGAATCGGGCCCCTGTCAGTTAATCATACTTCAGCATGAGATAGACTGACAGCTCGAGTTGATAACTCTCTCCCTATCCAAACCCAATAAGACTTTCTCATTCTGTTCTCTACCACCTTACCTGTGCAATAAAACTCAATGCTAACCGAAAGATAACAATATGAAATATATATATAAGAATAGAATAAAACACACACACACCTGACAGTATAAAAAACACACATAACAACGGGTACACACACACCCACACCCATAGGCAAAACACACACACACGACTGACAGTATAAACACACACCGAACACCCGGTACACACACACAAACACACGCCCATAGGCAAAACACACACACACGACTGACCATATAAACACACACCGAACACCCGGTACACACACACACACCTTTCACAAACACACACACGGGCTCGTGCGTTACTCACGTCATGATCTGGTTCTCAGCGCCTGCCTCCACCAGGACTCCGTCCACAAACAGAGGCACCAGGGAGAAGCTGTGTCTGGCCCACTGCCTCCCCTCGTCAAAACTGACCCTGTGCGAGCCAACACACCACACCGTTACAACAGCACACGCGCGTGTGTGTACTCACTGGGGCTGTTTGTCAGGTGTGTAGGTCACAGGTTGTGTGTTGGTGGTATTATGTGTGTGTGTGTGTGTGTGTGAGAGAACCAGAGATTGGATTTTCTTTTCAGAGTAGTGACTCGTACTGATCCCTTCCTGAACTCGGCAACATGGGTTTTTGAGAATGTGTGTATTTTCCACAGGCACACACAGGTACATGCACACTTTCTATAACAGCGTTGCCGGGTTCAGGAAGGGATCAGAACAAGTGACTACTCTGAATACACACCTATACCAATCTCCGGTTCCTCCAGCTGTAATTAACCACTCTAGCCTCTGCTAGATACAAAAGGAGATTGAGAGAAAAGGTACAGTGTTCGACTATCAAAGCAGAGAGGCGGAAAATGATTCAAAAGGGAAGCGGAGAGAAGGAGAAAAGAAGGTTCTTATCTGAACGGAAAAACACGGTCTGGAGCCAATCCCACAATAAGGTGAGGAGAGGAAGCTGAAGACAAATCATAAAACCTCAACCGTCGCCAACCAGAATAGAAACTGCTTCATGTTTCAAAGTAAAGACTACAAAACTGACGAGATGGAGGACGTGGGCGAGGATGGGGATGTGTGTGTGTGTGGTGTGTGTGATGGGTGTGTGTGGTGTGTGTGTCTGGGCGGGGGGGAGGATGGGGTTTGAGTGAGTGTGTTTATGTGTGTGTGTATGTCTGGGTGTGTATGTGTGTGTGTGTCTGCGTGTGTGTGTGTATGTGTGTGTGTGTGTGTCTGGGTGTGTATGTGTGTGTCTGGGTGTATGTGTGTGTGTCTGGGTGTGTATGTGTGTGCGTGTGTCTGGGCGTGGGGAGGACTTTCATCGCCGGGGTTCTGGGCTCGATCGATTCTGACAGCTTATCAACAACGCTGCAGAAGTGCGAACAAGCGCACTACCTGAGTGTGACAACGGCACGGGCGCCGTCACAACCCCCGAACAGGCACGGGAAGGAGCGGCCCACTCACACAGACCCCCCTCCTTCCCCTACCTCCCCCCCCCTCCCTCCCCTACCTCCCCCCCCTCCCTCCCCTACCTCCCCCCTCCCATTCCAATGCTTCCTTCATCTGACTAAAAGCACCTAGGAAACAGGAAACAGACAAAGCGTTGACATGCATCCATTAAGGGGATCTGGACTGGTTGGGGAAATGTTGCACTCGGGGGAGAAATAAAATCAAAAAAACTAAAGAGGAGGGGGGGGGAGGCGAGGTGGAGATGTGGAAGTGGCGAGTCTCTGACTGCGACGGAGTCACTCAGTCCTCTCCACCAGCGCACTTCAATCCTTTCGTCAGGAAGACAAAAAAACATGTCAAAAGAAAAACGGTAAGGTTTACACTCGGCTGATCCTAAAACTAATTTTAAAATGGTTTTTCCGAAACGGGATCTAAGAGGGGGATCTGGTCTCACTTGGATTAGTCTGCACTGAGGCGAAACGTGCCCGTTCCCAATTTAGGGGCCCGGGCAGAAAATGTGCTAATGCCAACACTAAAAGCAGAGGGAACTTGGCTGAGCAGCAGAGAGAGAGAAGTGATGAAAGTGGCCCTTTCTTTCAACGAGCCCCCCCTGCCCCCCCGAGCGGCCTGGAGAACACACGAGGCGACGAGGACCAAGGGCGTGTGTTAATCACAGATGTGCCCGCGTCCGTTTAGCGCTTCACAGTTACCCGCTCCCCAGTATCCCTCCAACCCCCGGAAAGCCCCGCGAAAACCCGCCGCCCCCTGCCGTCCCCCCCAGACGTCAGCCATGTGGTTAGGAACAGCCTTAACGAGCACCTCAGACGGCGGGGGGGGAGGGATGGGGGGAAACGAGAGCATCTCAGATCACGGGTTTGCGTGGAGCCCCTACCAGAGGTGCCTCGTCGGAACCGAGGGTTGCTTCACGGCGACCAGCGCCCCGCCCTTGTCCAGGAACCACACGTTGTGCTCCTCCTCGAAGATCTGGAAGAGGGAGAGACGGGGCGTGTGAGTGAGGGGGGGCATGTGAGGGAGGGGGGAGCGTGTGCCGGTGATGACGAGACTCTGTCCTGGCCGCGGCCTCCGGACTCACCCGTCTCCAGGACTCACCTGTCTCCAGTTGTTGCCGGCGTCGGAGGAGATGAACATCCCGACGTTGTTGTAGGAGAGCTCTGTCCCTATGTTACCTGCGGATGACACATCGATTCCCCAGTTTCAGATATTTACCACACAGTATTACATTTGTTTCATCTGATGATCGGTCACTGGAATGCAGAGCAATGCCGACGAAATGAGAAATATTCCGTACATTCAGTATTTGAGATTGTCGCGAGATAGTCGTGAATCGCAACAGCTTCGGTAAGAAGTTTCTAGCTTTCATTATCTCTACACCCGAATTCAAACTTTTGGTTTATATCAAAAAATATCCGAAAATATCAAAGCGACCTCCCAAACCAGCATTGAGAGGCAACGCCAACCTCACTTTAATCCCATCACTCCCCACAACTGGAGTGAGCTCACATCCAATACTCCAGGTTGCTTTTCCTGGCTTTACACAGAGATATGACCCAACACTCTCTCCTCCAGCTTCCACCACGTACAGACTACTGTGTTGATCCATGTTGAGGGCCCAGCCTTTTGAACAGGGATGAGTGTGTCTGTGTGTGTTTGTGTGTGTGTGTGTGTGTGTGTGTTTGATGGGGATGGTGTTTGTCATGTTCATGAAGCGATCTCCGCACCAGTTGACGTGTGTGAAGGGAAGCAAAGAAAGAGGAAGTGAATCACCACGCCAACGCACGCACGCGCACACACACACAGTGTAAACACACACAGAGTTATGCTTGAACACACAGGTAATCTTTTGTGTCATGTGACCTCGGTCAGAACAGGCACACTTTGCAAAGTGTGAGTATTTGTAGACGACAAAAGAAAAAAAAAGATAAAAAGCGTGACCATCGACGGAGGGAGAGTTTCCCTCTGGGAATCGCCACGACAACGTGGCCAGAGTCCCAGAACATTCTAGAAGCCAAAACGTTTGGTCATGTAGCTATTGAATAATACAGGCCTGCTATAAAAACGTAGGTTATACATACTAAGTATAAACACAAGTATAAACCTGGTTCAAGAAAGGCCATATGAAAAAGAAAGTAAACTTCAAGTTTACAAAGTGATTCATTGATTCATTCATTCAGTGATTCATCCTCCTTCTGGGCCATTAAACTAACACTATAACTAAGTAGAGGCTCTTGAGAGAAATGTATTCATTTAGCACACGCTTTTATCCAGAGCGACGCACAGGGGTACCCCGCAAACCTCTTGATCTACAATCAAACGCTCTACCGCTGAGCTGTCCCCTGTCCCCTGTATTACCACACAGCCTGTCAATCAAACGCTCTACCTGTCAGGAGACGCCTGGGAACGGGCCCACAGGGTGACACCGTGTTGCTATGGCCGACCGGGGGGAAGTGGCGATCGTGCGTTCTCACCTGTGGCCACGATGATGCCGGGAGCGGACGCCTTGGTGGAGACGGCGCCGGACAGGTAGGGGTTCTCAGACGTCTGGAGCTGCAGGTGGAGCGAGCAGAACGGCTAGACGGAGGAGGAGAAGAAAAGGAACGTCAGTGGGGGTGTCGTGGTACGTGCCGTCTCTACGGTAACAGTCTGTCTCTACTGTAACAGCATGTGTTTAATGTCACGTCCTCCGTGACCTGGGTGAAGACATTGTGAAGGAGTTCCGCTTCTACATGTGTGTGTGACAAGGAAGTGCCAGTGAAGTCATTTCCCGCCAATTCTTCCGAATCCACCAAGACCACCCGCCGATACGCTGTGTCGTTGTTACAATTCATCCACCCAATGAATTGGATTTTTAAAAAGGATAAAATGATCTGATTAGGGTTAATTACTCAGAGAAGCACGGAACGTTCCTTCCGAGTCTGCGAGCACTGAGATGTAACACGAGACGACGTCGCTCCTACATGTCGGTGTTCGATGATTAGAAGACAGCCCCTTCAAGAAGCAGCGGCGACATTAGAACCACGAGTGCGTCCTTTCCGAGTTGCCGATAAAAAGAAAAGTCTCCGAGTCATGTGTTGGTTCTAATGGCATTCATCTAGTCATTAATTCAAAGACGGGAGGATTTGGACATAGAACAAAGTGGCAAGTCTCGAGGGCAAGTGCACACAACAAAAGACACATTCCGTTTCTTTCCCCCCCCCAGAGAAATCTCAGACCGACAAAAAAAAAGAGAGAGAAAGAAACAATGGTTTTAATCTTTTCAATTGTTGGCGTGACATTGCTCCAAGGACACATCGGGTGGCGGGGATTTAACAAGGCAATCAAACAGATTCCAGCTCGGTAATTAAAATGTCACATGAATGCACAATCACGCTGAACCTACAGCCTGACCCGACGTGGCCCGGCAATTGCCTCTTAAAACAGCATGGACTCCCATCTAATGTCTCCACATCATTCCCAACTAATAGTTATCCTGTTACACTTCCCCCTCCAGGGGTATGGGAGGGAGTCAGAGAGACTCTCTCCCCCGAGACACACGGACACACAAGCCCCTCCCCCTCCACTTTAAACTCAAACGAACCCGCTCCCTGACGCGACGACGTGACTGCGCGGGGGAGTTAGCCAGACGGGACGATGGCGTCCCCGGGGAGCCCGGACTCGAGCCGTGAACTCACCAGGACGCAGTGGATGTCGTTGCCGGCCAGGTCGGCGGCGGGAGCTTGGAGGAGCCTCCAGTCGCGGCCCTTGTTGTAGGTGATGTAGGTCTTCACCTGGTTCTCCTGCCGCTTGTTGGCGAGCAGCATCCCCTTGATACCTGCGACCTGGAGAGAGAGAGAGAGAGGGGCCGCCGTCAGAGGGTTCACTCCTCTGAGGCGCGGCGTGTGTTCTGGGGTAACGTTCTAACACTGATAACGCTAGTTTCGATAGTGCTGAACTGAACTGATTCTGAACTGATTCTGAACTGATTCTGAACTGATTCTGAACTGATTCTGAACTGATTCTGAACTGATTCTGAACTGGTCATACTTGTGTACTGCGGATGACCTCGAACTGTATCCTACTCTGTGATACTTGGGAGTAGTCTACTTCTGGACGGACATCGGTTCAGTACAGTGTGGAGCTTGTCGGAGGTAGTGGACTGTGTGGGGTTGTTCGCTGGGTTGTCATTGGAGATGCAGGCCCTGTCTGTCAAACTGACGATCACAGAAGGAGAGACCACCCTGCCTGCTCCTTGTTCAACTTAGATATCTTCTAGCAGCCACCAGTCGCCATCCCCTTTAATTGCTCTCTTTAATTGCCCCCCCCCCGCCCCCCCCGCCCCCCCCCCGCCCCTCCGCCCCTAAAACACCTCATCCCTTCCCTGGTTTTCTGGACGGTGTCATGGCTAAACGTCAGCCTGTTTGACGCTGACACCTCTCTGCGCTGTGACACACGGTGTGTGACACCCTCTGTCTCCCGAGAGACCTGCGGAACACACACACACACACCACACACGCCACACACACGCCACACAACACACACACAGACACCACACACAAGACACCACACACACCATACAGACACTACACACACAGACACCACACACGACACCACACACAGACACCACACACACCCACATGCCCACACACACATCCACACACACACGCCACACACACACACCATACACACGCTCCACACACACACCCACACACACACGCCACAGAGCAGTGCTGCTCCTCGTCTGTCTCCAGTCAGCCTCGCGTGTCAGCCCTCTGCCCAAGCTGAAGGGTGACGTGCTGGACGTGATGGGAGAGCACCATGATGACCTGCATTAAGGCAGACCGTCTCGGCTGGAGAGAAGCTCCAGTCCTATGTGTCTCTTCCCTAACTCGCCCACACACACACACTCACTGACACACACACACGCACACTGACACACACACACACACTGACATCCCTCCCTTCCTTTAGGGCTCCGTCGGTGTAAGTGGCACTAATAGGCGCCGTATTTGACATCGTCATAGAAACCCGGCGGTCGGGATGGACACGCCTAATGAGAAGCATCCCTCTTTCCTCTGGCCAAACCTGTCCATCACCAGGGGTAATTATTTATCATCCTACCCATCCAGCCCTCCCATTCCATCGCTCCCTCCATTCCTAAACCCACCCTCCCGCCCACCCACCACCCTCCCTCCCACCCTGCCAGCCTCCCACCCACCCACCCACCCACTCACCCAACCCACCCACCCACCTCCCTCCCTCCCACCACCCACCCACCACCCTCCCTTTGCTATCTCTATTTAGCGATTATGTGTTGTAACACAGTGTTAGCGGCGGTGTGCAGTATTAACGGAGGGGTTAGGCCTCTGTCAAGGTGTGCAGGCGTGTGCGTGTGTGTGTGTCTGTGTGTGTCTGTGTGTGTCTGTGTGTGTCTGGCTTTCAAAGGCTCGCCCCAGTGCTACGCTGAAAATACTAATGTGGACCGTTTACCTTCCGCGTGTGTGTGTGAAATCAGAGATTATCTTTGGAGGAGCACTAAAACAATGACATCACCACGCCGACGACGATGATGATAAAAGATCAACCCTTGTTGCCTAACCCCCCCCACCCCCCACCCCTCTCTCCCTCGAAGACAGCATATCACATTTGTGTCCACGTCCACCCCCCGTAGACAGAACATTACAATTTTTCCAATATACATTAATGAAGCTTTCCGCAATCTATTAGAAATATGGACGTGCTGCTGAACCAGCGCTCCAGAGGGGGGTTTTAAGAGAGTTGGCAGTAAAGGCAACCTGGGAGAGCAACATGGCCACTACATTAACTAAATCACCCCCACAACTTTCCCCCCTCACTACCACTCTCCTCTCCTCTTTCCCTCTCCTTCAATCTGGTTTTTTTGCTCATTGGGGGAAGTTAAAATGAAATTGGGTAATTTTATGATAGTCAGGGCTGATATAATGTCATGAAATGCTGATTGTAGGAGAACAGTTAAGACTTCTCATTTTATCTTTGTCTGAGGTTTAAAAACGGTGTGATTTGTGTCACATTGAAATATTAACATCATAGGCAAACAAGAACATTGGTTTATTCAAACAGCAGTCAAACCGTTGCCGTTAGATTTTAAACTATGGCAATTTTCAAAGGAAATTATTGATTTGAGAGGTAGTTCAAAAATACCAAGTCTTCAATGAGCATGAAAACGAGAGATGGGAGAAAGGAGACCTTTCTTGTAAGCTATTGTTGTGTTGTCCAGAGACCATTTACAGAACAATTCTCTGAGACTTTGGGGGACACTTTCTACAGACATCTGCAGCATTTTCCTCTAGGGTCCTACAACAATAAACAAGACTTATAAAGTGCTTTGGTCAAAAGGTATCTATCTCTGCCATATCAACAGTGAGGGAACTCAAGAGAAATGTCTATTCCATAAAAGACAGATTAAAGTGTTGTTTCGGGGGAATATCCAACATTACATTGAACATGTTGCTACTCCCCACGTTAGCGGGCCGCTAGCGTAACGTAGCTACCTCGTACAGGTCGAGCATCTGGTTCCCTGCCAGGCCCCGCGTCGTCTTGACGTTCTCCATGGCCAGCGTGAAGAGAATCCCACGCGTGTCCGACAGGTACAGGTTGTACGTGTCGTTCTGGTTCCACTCCTGCACGGCGGCAAACACCTGGTTCTCGTCGGTGCTGACGATGTGCAGGTCCTGCACGCGCGGCGAGGGAGGAAATCAGAGGAGTCGGAGAGATTAGAGGAGAGGTGATTGGACGGCACGAGGGGGTGGCAGATTATAACAATGTGAACGCCGAGAGGTTGGTCGTGGGATCAGGTCGACAGCCGAGGACTGAATACAGAGTAGGAAGTCCCTTGATTCAGCTGTGCTGCTGCACTCTGCAACCTTGCGATGGGTTTAGACCACGTAGTAGCCTACCTCCCACACTACACAGATGCAGAACTACAGCAATACACGGAGATGCTGTTGAGATCTTTTTGAAGAGACGATTTGCTTACTATCTCTACGCCTATACGTGTGAAATCAGTGACTATAGGCCTTGATCAGGATATTCTTTTAATAGTTTATACATAAATTCATGAAAAAATATGGAAATCTGATGCAATCATGATATCAGAATCATGACGGATGGTTCTGGAAAGGGTAGCTTACCTTCGGTAGAGAGTATTTGGGCAGTTTGATGCGAATGAACGGATCTCTCTGGTAAGACACATAGTAGCTGGCCCTCCCATTGGTGGTCACCTGTAACACATCACAGCACTGTGGATGACCTCCAAGTATCAACAGTTTGCCTCCTTGCACTTCATTCCTTCGTCCATTCATTCACCCAACAGCTCTGCTTTCATTTGACTCCCCCCAAAAAGTACAGTCACATGCGCTCACCTAACAGTAAATAGCAAAGAGAGTGGCCAGCGAGACGGTTCTTATCAAGACGTATTAGCCCTGAAGGACAGAGGAGGCGTTGTGAAGCCGTTACTTGTCTTTCCATCAGGAGGAATCTCCTGGCTTGCATTCCACGGGCGCTGCCCCCCGTCACTCGTGTGTGGTTTTGAGGTAGACTTTGGTAAATATCTTGTAGGACAATCAATAGTCTCATTATTCTCTGTCAAGAGAAATCTTTAACTCTCCCAACCAATGCTCAACTGCTGTCCAGGAAAAAAGTCATCCCTAATGATACCGCTCCCTGTGCAAACAACCCGGTCGTTAGCAGTTAGCGCAAACACAGCAGAAGGGGGCAGGGGTGTAGCGTTAGCTACCTGTCATTAGGACTACCTATCAGGCTGGCAAAACCAATTTCCTTCGGGTGTGCATGGATACAGCCTGTCCTGAGGGGTGGAGGGGGGGGTGGGGTGGGGGGGGGTAGTATCACATCCACTTATCTTTCATAATTGCATCAATTAAGAAGGTTTCACAGAAAGTAAGCGCTAGGCTTTCTGTGGGGAAGCAAAACGCGGGCCTCATCATTGTGTGTCTGAACCAATTAGCCCCATCTCGGTGTGCTTGGTGAGTTAACTGTGGTACACAGAGAACACTGGAGAAGGGGAGGAAGCGCTGGCTAACGGTTAGCGCTCCACAAAACGGTCCCGCATGCAATTGAGTGAAGAGGCTAAGAAATCGATGTCGGGGTAACCGGAGGCTGTTTGAACCTAAAGAGAAATTGGGATGATTGATTTTTTCCCCCCTCAGCAACACCCCATTCCCTTTTTCCAGGATCTTTCATCTGTGACGCAACGCGTATAAAATACACGTTCGGCCCTCGATTCAAAGAGGGAGGTTTAGGCTGAGTGGCTGAGGGTTTACTCATCAGGCTTCGGTCGGGTCAAAACACGGATGAGAGGTCTTTGGACTACAGGTGTATCTATACCCTATTAAACTGGTGGAACATTTCAAGGGGAGCGACAGCTTCTGAGGTAGCATCAGTTTATCTTCCCCCTAGTCTGCTTTCCTGCTGTATCTAACACGGAACAGGAAATGATTGCTCCACATTTCTAAAAAGGGAAAATCTTGGTGTTTTTCTTCTTTGGGATCCTTTCTGTGTTTTGTTATATGCCTTTTCACACCAGAAGCAGACAAGCTTGTAAGGCAGAGAGGATGTTCCTAGTCCTGCGTTGAAGAATTGAACACCCGTGTGACAGAAGTTTTAAGAAAGAAAGAAATGAAGACGGAAGAATTTACCCAAATTGAAATGGCCCCAAACAATTTCATCTTTCTCCAAAATCATGAGCAGAAATGAGAGGGAATGTTTGTCCAGGGATTTCAAACACCCCTTGGAGTTGAATTTGGATGAGAAAGTTACTTTGTGGTGGACCAGGGGTGGGATAATTATTCATAATTTTTTCGACGGTTGACTTTTAAATACATGCATCCTCATTTGCACAATGTCAAAATAAATTCAGATTCAGTCTGGGGGAAAAAATTAAAACATACCCTGCCCCTCTGCAAAAAGATAACAAAACAAAAAAAAATGCACTGGCCTTACTTTGAATTCAGAACATTACCATTTCAGATTTTTTTTCCCTCTCACAAATTATGATTAATATGACACAGTGGGCACAGGCTGGGATGAATATAAAACCAGCTCTCACATCTGCAAAACACTCTGCAGGCTTTCAGACGGAGGTGGAGTTTTCCATGT
Source organism: Mallotus villosus (assembly GCA_903064625.1). Taxonomy (NCBI): domain Eukaryota; kingdom Metazoa; phylum Chordata; class Actinopteri; order Osmeriformes; family Salangidae; genus Mallotus; species Mallotus villosus. The sequence continues at coordinate 43,515 of CAEFZP010001361.1, read as the reverse complement.
GTCCCGTAATGGCCGCCCCTGCATGATGCATAGCACCGTGTTATGTCTAAATATATCTCTCTTGTTTGGATTTAGCAAAATAACAGGATGAAAATGAAATAGTAACACAGCGTGGCAGATTCAGACGAAGTCGAAGCAACAATTCCAAACCACTCTGTCCAAAACCCCTCTAAAAGGGTTGTGTGGCAAATGACTTGGTAAAAACATCCTTTAAAATGGTCCTCTAAAACCTGGTCTCCTCTCTTGATGAATCCCAAATGAGTGGATTTGATTGGGATAACAGCGAGCCTGCTCTACTGTCCTCTACATCGCCACGGAGCGAACGTGTCGCGTGCAGAAACACGAGCAGATCCCTATCCGCGGGCCCACGTCACGGGACACCCAGCATATGCCCCAATCCTCCGAGGTTAACCACGCTTGTCTCGCGCAATGCATCATGGTCCACGTAGGCCTCCCCCCCGCCCCGCCTACCTGGATGAACATGTAGTCGTCCTGGACCACCAGGGAGCTGATGTCGATGTACCCCAGGAAGGGGTAGTTCCTGTTGGGCTCGGAGCACATCTGGGCCCGGCATGTAACATACTGCACACCTGCGGGGGGAGGGGGCAGATACACCGGGGGATTATACACGGGCTGCTAATGATGCACAGCATGGGGGGGCTGTAACCGGAGACGAGTGGGTCTGTGGATGCTCAGAAGGCGTTGGTTGGGGTCATGTGATGTAGACCCGCTTCCTGTGTGGTCACGTGATGTAGACCCGCTTCCTGTGTGGTCATGTGATGTAGACCCGCTTCCTGTGTGGTCATGTGATGTAGACCCGCTTCCTGTGTGGTCATGTGATGTAGACCCGCTTCCTGTGTGGTCATGTGATGTAGACCCGCTTCCTGTGGTCATGTGATGTAGACCCGCTTCCTGGTTGTGACTGCCTTGTGAAAGCGTGATTTGAAAGGTTTGTTTTTATGTGTTGTGATATATAACAGGGAACATTTATGAATTGTATTCATTTAAGTCTATTAATTTTAGTAGCTTTAATCCGTTACCGACGTACACACGGTTCAATCAGTACGTGCAGCAGAAAAAAAAACTGTATTACAGTGGTTAGTGCCAGGGAACAAGTCTGTTTCACATGACACAAGGTCACAGGTCCAGTGAGTCACTGGTTGCATTCCCACTTCAGTAACCTTTCAGATCTTCGTACTGCATTCCCACACAGGCACTACCCACAGTCGACTATACTCCAAGGTCTACGCTCCAGATCTGTTCATGAGGTGAAGCCTTCACAGTCTCCTTACCGATAACACTCGACGTCGTACTCAACGAGTACATCTCTCGTCCTCAAACACACGCACACACACACACACAGACAGACACAAACAATCTCTCACACACACACACACACTTGTCTTCCAGGCATCCGTGCCTGCATAGAAATAGCGAGGGTCATATTTCTCTGGCAGCGGGTCGAGCACAGGCCCCTCGGTCAGCCTGGGCTAGAACAAGCAGCCCAGCGTATGGAAGACCTTGGTGGTAATGCCATGCAGAGTTATGGAGCTGACGTTCAGCCGGTGGGAGACGGATGAGGGAGCCGGCCGTATTAATCAGCTATCATGGACTGCATCTATCAGGGAGGTAATCCAGACCTGCTCCACAGGGAAATGCTCCAAACCCTGGATGGAATCTAGCCACTAACACACTTCCTCTCTCTCTCTCTCTCTCTCTATTTAGGTCTGTCCCACGCTGTCTTCTCTGTCCCTCTCTCTGTCTATCGCTTTCCCTTTTTTCCAGGGGGTCCTTTGTCTTTGTTTCTTTGTCTCGTTCCCTTTCTTTGTCTCTCACTCTCCGTCTCTCTATCTCTCTCTCTCGTCTCTCTCTCTCTCTCTCTCTCTCTCTCTCTCTCTCTCTCTCTGTCTCTCTCTCTCTCTCTCTGTCTATCTCACAACTTTTTTCTTTTAGCCTTTTTTTCTCTCTCTGGTCTTTCTTTCACACTCCCACTCCCACTGTTTTCTGTCGGAGACGGATAATTGGCCTGAGGATGTTCATCCTCTCTCTAGGTTTGTGGTGTGTGTGTGGTGTGTGCGTGTGTGGTGTGTGTGTGTGAGTGCGCGCATCTGAGAGTGTGACTGTGTTTTCTTGAGTGTGACTTGTGTGTGTCTGTGTGCGTGCGCGAGTGTCTGTGATTGTGTACTTGCGAGTGAGCGTGTGTGTGTGTGTGTGCGTGTGCGTGTGCGTGTGCGTGTGCGTGTGTGTGTGTGTGCGTGTGTGTGTGTGTGCGTGCGTGTGTTACTCACGTCCATCGGGGGTGTGAGCCTCCATGTGGACCAGGTCAGCTTCCTTGTCTAGACCGCTCACAGACCTGAAGAGACAGAGAACAAGGGATGAAGGACGAGGAAGGAAGAGGAGAGGGAGGAGAGGCAGGGGCGACGGACGGAGAGGATGGATGGACGAGGACGAGGAAGGCATGAGAAGGAGATGGGGGGGAGAGGTGGGGGGGGGGTAGATGGGGACGAGTAGGGAGAGAGAAGGTTAGATAGATGAGGACAGATGGAGAGAGGACGGAGGAGGAGGAGGGGGAGAGGGAGAATAAATAGATAGCGGGAGACTCTCCGGGCCCTATTCAACTCCGGTCACAAATGTTTTATTTTCATCTTTAGTTCAGCAGCAGCAAATTAGACCGGCAATCCACTGTATCTCCCAGCATTCTCAGCTCATCCAACTACACCACCACTGCCCCACCCCCCCCTACCCCCACCTTCCATAAACGCACAGTAAATGTCACAAAACGTCAAGCACACCCCACAGCAACCTTGGCTAACATTTCCTCTTCGGGGAAAAAAGCCACAAAAGTGTCTGAAGTAGAGCAAACCCTTCAGAGGAGGAAATACCGCGTTACTTTGGCCCCAGATCTGAGGCTGTGAGTAAGGGCCCCAGATTTGAGGCTGTGAGTAAGGGCCCCAGATCTGAGGCTGTGAGTAAGGGCCCCAGATCTGAGGCTGTGAGTAAGGGTCCCAGATCTGAGGCTGTGAGTAAGGGTCCCAGATCTGAGGCTGTGAGTAAGGGCCCCAGATCTGAGGCTGTGAGTAAGGGGCCCCAGATCTGAGGCTGTGAGTAAGGGCCCCAGATCTGAGGCTGTGAGTAAGGGCCCCAGATCTGAGGCTGTGAGTAAGGGTCCCCAGATCTGAGGCTGTGAGTGAGGGGCCCCAGATCTGAGGCTGTGAGTAAGGGGCCCAGATCTGAGGCTGTGAGTAAGGGTCCCAGATCTGAGGCTGTGAGTAAGGGTCCCAGATCTGAGGCTGTGAGTAAGGGTCCCAGATCTAAGGCTGTGAGTAAGGGCCCCAGATCTGAGGCTGTGAGTACTTGTACGGACTTGGCTTCTATTCGATGGATGCTTTTCATTTTTGTCAGCCTGATAAAGCCTACTGTCTGCGTCCACCTGGCCTCAATCCTGAATTTCCCCAATAAAGTATCTATCTATCTATCTATCTATCTATCTTCCACATACAGACCAGAGTAAAATACGTCAATGTCCTTGAAGGAGAATTATACCTCGAAGCCTGCTTTTTTCCCCCCGGATAGGCCTCGCACCTTAGGATTAAACCGCTCTCCGAGGAAAGCTACGGCCCAAATGTATTCAAGCAAGTGTGGACACTCGCATAGCCGCCGGCCCCCTGCGTCTTCACAGACGTCCATGAGGGAAGCGATGAGCTGGAAGAGATCTGGGGCTGGGGTTTGTGATGAGTGTGCACTTCCCAGACAGGGAGGGCACTGCAGGGGACGGAGACGGAGGGTGGGGGAGATAGAGAGGGGGGCGAGAGACAGAGACGGAGGGTGGGGGAGATAGAGAGGGGAGCGAGAGAGAGAGACGGAGGGTGGGGGAGATAGAGAGGGGCGAGGAGACGGGGGTGGGGGAGATAGGGGGGGGAGAGCAGACGAGGGTGGGGGATGAGGGGGGGAAGAGGGCGGGGGGTGGGCAGAGAGATAAAGAGGGGGAAAGAGAGAGGGAGAGAGAGTGAAAACAGAGAGCGGGAGAGAAATAGCAAGAGGGAGGGAAACGGCTGACGTGATTGGATGTGAAGCGACAGGGACTTCTGGTGTGTGTTATTAGTCATACCACCAGTGCCAACTCATCCTGTATGCATGTGTGTGTGTCGCGGGGTGTATGTGCAATTTCAATACCCCTCCAAACCAATGAAACAGTCATGATTGTTTATATAGGTGGAATTGCTCGGTAAGGGTTCAAGGAGGATAGGGAACAGGAGACATGTCGAGATGAAGAGGAGGAGGAGGAGGAGGTGGGGGTGGAGGAGGAGGAGGAGGAGGATGAGGAAAAGATGGAGGAGGAGGAGGAGGTGGGGGGTGGGTGTGGGGAGGAGGAGGAGGAGGAGGAGGATGGGGGTGGAGGAGGTAGGGGGTGGGGGTGGAGGAGGATGAGGGGGTGGAGGAGGAGTGGGTGTGGTTGAGGAGGAGGAGGATGAGGGGTGTGGAGGAGGAGGAGGCTGGAGGAGGAGTAGTAGGCGCGGAGGGTGGAGGCGGAGTGGGGGTGGTGGAGGATGCGGGTGTGTGTGGCTGATGGGGCGGGCGTTTAGGAGGGGTGTTTTGAGGGCGGCTGGAGCGTAGGAGGTCTGAGGCATCGCGGAGGATGCAGAGTAGGCGGCTGAGGAGGAGAGGAAGGGCGGTGAATGGAAAGTGCGATATGACGGGGGAGATTAATCTCCCTCGGATCTTATCGTTTGTGGGAATGAACACTGGGAACATGGCTCGTTGCGACTCTTCCGATTCTCTCAGGAAATGTAGGGTGCCTCCCCTCTCATCTCCTCGTCTGGGAGCTGGGTACACGGGGGTGGAGTGTGTGTGTGGCGGGGGGGCGGAAGGAGCAAGGGGAAAATATGTCAAAGAAGAGAAGGTCTTGTGTGACTCACCAGTAGAAACCTGCTAGGAGTCACACGCTCCTGAACCAGCATCCACTTCCTGCCGAAGTCTAGAGAACTGTAGAGCTGTGAATAACAGAAGAAGAAGAGAGAGAGACATAAAGAGACATAGAGAGAGAGAGAGAGAGAGAACATATTCATCTAGTTAAGCAAAAGGACTCAAATGTTTTCTTTCAACGTTCAGCTGAAGTCGCTGATTGGACTCAATTAGCGTCGTTGATTTAGGGTGCATGGATGTGACGGTGGGTGTGAGTCATGGCTGGATGATGCCAGGAGAAGAGATAGTTTGAGGCCATAAAAGCAGGATGAGGAGATAGAGCTGACGTAGCCTTATACTTCATGCTCGTTAAATCAAGGCCATTTAAGTTAACGTATAGGCTTCAGGGTGGCTCCACTTTCCCCCCCGTCCAATAGAAAATGAGCGCTGGGCACAGAAAGACCAATCGGAGCGATGGGGGTAAACAGAACCAGTGACAAATGGGTATGACATTCCCGTTTGAGTGTTGTGCCGTGAAAAACAACCGGTAGTCACGCGACTTGCGAAGTTGCTAAGTGAGAAGACTGTAGCCGAAGAAGGCATTTGCATTTTGAAATGATCACCTCAACTACGGGATAGGCGTGTAAGAAGGATACACACACTCACATGCATGCACATGAACAGAAACACACGCAGAAACACACACAGAAACACACACACCCTCGACCCAGCCCACTTCCCGAAACACAGCGTCCGAGCCAAAGCCGCAGTGTATTAAACTGGGATGAATCAGAGGCATAAACATGGCTGTGTTGACGAGCAGGTGTACGGAGGGTATACAATGCCCATGGCCTAATAAAACAGCTCTAATTACATTTCCTGGTGTCCGGGCACACAATTAATAAAGGGGGGTGTGCGAGGGTGTGGGGGGGGCGAGGGAGTGGGGAGGGAGGGGGAGGAGTTATTCATTACACTGATGGATGCCACAGATGCCTCTTCCTGTTTCTGGCTTCCCGGCGTGTGCATTGTTGTTGCTTAAGAGTCGGTTGCCTCTAGTCAAGCTGTATGCTAATACCTCCAGCCTTTTATCAGTGCATATGTGACATTTTGCTCCGATGAAAAGATATGCATTTCTCAAAAGAGGCCCTGCTGTTTTGTCAGCACCGGTGAAGGAAGAGCTATTTGGGTCAGCAGGTGTTTTTTATCCCCCTTCCAGGAATTTCATTCGCCGATCCTTTAAAACATGTATCCACCCACAATAGTCCTGCTATCCGTCATGGTGAAAAGAGATGAATCTGGATGTGTGTTTGTTGTTTTATTCACAACGTGAATACGTGAATGCGTCGAAGCGAGCGATCCCGTCTCTGATTCTGTCGATACTGACTGGTTTGGCCGTGTTTCCGTGTGCGGTCGAGGGTGAACCCTTGCTGTTCTGTTTCCCCTCTGAACAGGGATTACAGGTGAGACAAATGCACGATTCGCTTTCTTAGTATCTCAGGTGAACTGGCCAGGCTGAAAACAAACAACCCACTAACACTCTTCTCCACAAACACACACACACCTGGCCCTTCCTCACACAACCCTCCACACACACACATCCCACAAAACACACAACTGCACCCCGCACACACACAAAAACACCACCATCCATCCCACACACACACACACATAGGACACCCACACACCCCGCACACACACTCCCACCCATAAGAGCCCGAGGTGGCTGCTGGGAGCCGGCACCGCCAGGGCCCCTCATCACTCTGGACAGTGACACACAGCGCCAGTGGGTAAGCACGGACCCTCATTCATCAGCCCGATGACATCTTAAATTCTCGCAGCTTCGGAGTTGTCACAAAGTGAGCTTCATAGTTTCCCACTTGCATCGATAAATCAAAACCACGGTCAGGAACGGAGCATCCCTCCTCCTCTCTCCATACCCACATCAATCCTCTCTCTCTCTCTCTCTCTCTCTCTCCCTCCCTCTCTCTCTCTCACCTTCGAACGAGTGGAGTGGAGGCAAAATGGAGCCAGGAGAAATGGTGATTGAAGCATTGAATAGGGCATGCTGGTTAAACTAATCTCTTTATGTTGATAGAGGTGATTTCAAAACAGATCTGAGACAAGTCACGTCCTGAGCCGTCACATCCCCCAGCACCACGAGAAGGTAAACAAGGTTGAAATTCTATCCAAACTGCACCGGGGTATCGGCGCGGTATTAGTGCACCTAAAAGTCATTTTAAATTACAGCTACTTCTGTGTAATTGCAGGGCACTCGTAGGCTAAAGACGGTTCTCAAAAGTTCACCCTCTTTAATAAAGTATTGAATAATATGTTACTTAAGTACTTACAGTTTCCGTTTATGAGAAAAACATGTAGCCCTGGCTGAGTGCTAGGACGTGCCATGGCATGAACACGCTGCATTTGTATTTATTTTTTCAATTAGCCTAGGCTCATTTTCAGCAATGAGTCAACAGTTTACCGGGAAAAAAAGAGCACGTGAGGCTTGTTTGACCAAACAGTACACACAACCCCAAGAGAACCGTCAACGAGTCTAACACAGCCTGTATCTGTTTACGAAAATACAAGTAGGCCTATCCAGCGGTGTACCAGACCGCAAAGTGCTTCGCTCAGCACGTCTTCTCCTCGTCGCAGGCATAATTGATTCTAATCTGGATTCCGGGGAAAAAAAACCCGGCGCAAACATATTGCTCGCGCATGTAATGTGGCGGCGTCCTGGAAAGGGGCGCCCCGCAGTTTGGTTCACAGTTTAGGCCAGACTGTTCTAACAAGCTCTCCGGGCCGTCCAGGACTTCCATTGTACTCCAGACTGCAATGGGGGGTTTATGTGATCCCTCTGTCTTAATGGTAAGGAGGTAAACAGGTTTTTATATCTGCATTTTCCATTCTGCTGAGTCTGAGACGGAGGGTTATTGGGTTTCCTATCTGGGGTTGGTTTGCTTTTATATTTGTAGATGTGAGTGTTTTCGTGGTGCGGATAAATCAGCAGGTTTAAACAGACACGTTCGGAAACCCATAAGCAAGGCCTCCCTCTCTGCATCTCGGCTACTCGCAGAGAACTGATCGAACGACGTCGCAGTTATCCGAGGAAGAGGGTGACGCGATTCTCACCGCCTACTCTTGCTTCTGGTTAGTAGTTACAGTGATAACTGGAGTGGAAAAACACGGCCACCATGTGGTCCGGACATTTCTGGACGATAATTGTCCCAAACAGAACCAGGTGAGGCGATTTAGCTCCGAAGACTGAAGCTGTGCTAGACTGTCATTTCGGTAGCAGACTAAGAAATCAGCCTCCCTTGTGGACCCAATTAGTGACAGACGACTGACAATGCAGCTGGCCGGTCGGCGAGAAACCGGCAGGACTTATTCGATTAGCTTCCAGCCTAACAAATAACACAACACAGGACGGCTAACAACAGAGACACCCTCCGATCACATCTTTCTTTTTTTTTCTTTTTCAAGACCGGGCAACTTCAGTCGGTAATGTTTAGGAAGCGATGCTGTGACTCGTCACTCTCCCGTTTTCATGCATTCCTTTTCAGGCTGAAAACCTTGACTCTTCTGGTCGTGACCCGTGGCGCACCACAACACAAAGAAGTCTGGCATATTAAATGACGGGTTAAATGACAGGGTTTTCCGGAAACACCCGTCCCCTCGGTCCTCTGCTCTCTGACCACACAGTGCACCACACCCCACTGCGGTCTGCCCTCCGCGCCGAGGCCTCGATCAATAAAAGGCAAACAAGAAAATAAGGTGCAACGATACGTCACGTGAATATTATGGGATGGGGCTGCGGGAGTCACGGAGATAACTGTCGCATTACGGCTTCTGCGTCCCGAACAATTACGATAAGTCACTTTTACTACTACTAATTAAGCCTCCCATAACTCCTGATGTGTTTATGTACAGTTCTCTAAATCACAGGGAGGTGCTTGACAGCGCCCTGGCGGACACGGTAGGGGAGGTAAATGTGGGCGGGTGTGCACTGTGTTTGTGTCTCTGTGCCCATCCTCAGTGTGTCCATTGGTGTGTGTGGGGTGGGTGTGTGTGTGGTGTGTGGGGTGCAGGGGTGAATTAAGTGAGAGACAGTGTGTTTGTGTGTGTGTGTGTGTGTGGTGTGTGACCGACAAAGAGTGAGTGAGAGATTATGGGAAGGTGGGACTTTTCTTCCCAGGAATTGATGGAGCCTAGAGAAGGCCCAGTAGTGAGGACGTTCCTACGGAGGGGAGAGCGTGTGAAAGGGTATGCAAATGAACCATCTGGATTGTTTGAACTACCGGGGCCTACCAGGGAATACTGGGTTGGCACCGTGGCACAATCTCTTCTTCTCGGATGTCTTGTCAAGCTGGGTACAGTCTATAGAAACAGTGCTCATTACACATGCTGAGGAGACAGATATGATTTGATAAGAGTCGAGAGGCGACACCACTGTGTGTTTACGGTACCGAGTCAGAAGCGCGTTGGTCACATTACAGGAATGGAGTCAAGTCGGACGATTAGTACGTTAAAGAGCTGCTGCTGTCGCCCAGGTCGTGCTTGATGGAGTGCGAGAAACACCTATCCAGGGCATGTTATAGGCATAGAAGAAGAGTGTCTCGTTTCTGGTCCGCTCTCTCCGAAAAAAAGATTTACAAATAAAAGTGTAATCCAATGATTATCCTTAAAGACTACCGACTTCACACTCTAATCCAGCTCACTGAACCCAATACCAGTTCCCTGTGGCGAGGGGCGGAACCCGCACAGCAAGAAGGCGGGGAAAAGAACGAGAGAAGAACGCTCGAACGAAGAGAGGAGGAAACGAAGAAGGAAGAGAGGGAGAAAGAAGAAGGAACGGAAGAGCGGACGAGAAGAAGGACGAAGGAGGAGAAGAAAAAGAAGGAAGAAGAAGAAAGAAGAGAGGAAGCGAGAGAGATCAGAGGAGTAAGGAAGAGGAAGAGAAAGAAGAGCGATAGAGCGCGCAGAAGAGCGCAGACCGACAGCGAGGAAGCAGCAACTGAGGCAGCAGGAGGGAGAAGAAGAAGGAAAGAGAGAAGAAAGGAAGGAAGAGAAGAAGGAAGAAGAGGGAAGAAAGAGAGGAAAGAAGGATAGAAAGAAGGGAAGAAGAGAAGAGAGGAAGAAGAAGAAGAAGAAGGCGGGACGAAGAAGAAAGAGAGCGAAGAAGAAGAAGAAGAAGAGAGAGGAGAGGAAGAAGAAGAGAGAGGAAGAAGACGAAAGGAGAAACGAAGGACAGAGCGGAGGAAGAAGAAGAAGGAGAGAAGAAGAAGAAGAGAGGAAGACGAAGAAGAAGAGAAGAAAGAAGCGAAGAAGAAAGGAGGAAGAGAAGAAGGAGACGGAAGAAGCGCCTTCATCCTCAGCCTCATCTCGCTCTCATTCTTCCTCCTCCTCCGTCTCGTCCTCCCCGCCTCCCTCCTTAACTGTTCCTTCCCTCACCTCTCTAATGCGGTACATCTGTACCACCTACGCTTAACCACAGATGATAGCTTCCCTCTCCGGTGCAGCCGTTAGACTGATGTGGATGTTCTGATGGGGCACGGTGGGTAATGGGAGCGCCCTCATCTATTCCACTCGGTTGACCGCTCTCGGCAAATTGGCGTCAACAAAAACAACAGCAGCAGCAGCAGCACGATCTACCTTTTACACAGAATGTTTACCCCTCGCATAAGTTCCTTTTTTTTTCTCCCAGGAAAGGATGAATAATGAATCTAAATTGGAGTGGATGCATGTCATTAGGAGTACATTGCTTTCCGCGTAACGAGACCGCTAAGGGGACGCGGACGGTACCTAACGCATATCAATCACGTGAGCGAGCCCCGCTCGGACGCGGCCTACGACGACTCTGTTTTCCATCTAGTTTCAATCACGAGGTGCTTTACGGCTCGCGCTCGCACAATCGCGCGGCGTCTCTCCGTCGTCACGGAGACCGCTGGAGGTATTTACGGTCACCGTCAGGTGTTTTTGAATTAAGGCCCCATTAAAGTCGCCCCGAGGGTAACCGGCAGCGGCTGGTGAACTGTCGCCCGGGCGACCAGTCGCAGGTCTGGTGACAAGCGGGCTGAGCACTAAAGATACCTGCCATCTGGAGATTCACTGAGCTGAGAAATGCACTGCAGCAGCCGAGGGGGCCATTTTGGCTCCGGCTCAACCGCCACCTTGCTGGATCTCAGGGAGGAGGGGGGTGGACACTGCAGTAGTAATGATGGCGGTGGAAGTACACTGCGGTGATTGTGTGATTGCGGCGGCCATTTTGGTTCGAGATTTGGACCGAGGTGAGAGTCGACAGGCCTCATCAGTGTGATATCTTAATGATACTCGAAGGGCAGTAGGTGCATCGTTTATGTAGATCATTTGGCGAAATGATAGGGGTACAGTACGTAACAGCGGTTGGAAAAGCTAAGTGTACACAAAAGAATGTCTTTGCTCATCAGTGAAAGGGTTCCCGCTGTGTCGCTAGTGCCTGAATCATCTGTTTAAGGCCTCTAGATGTGGTACATCACATGTTTAAACGGGAGGGCGGGGCTATTGAACAGGCAGGAAGGTGTCAGCCGAGGATTACAATGACAAGGGATGATCCTGTAAGCGAGACACTCGCAGGGATAGAAATTCACTGACTCCCATTAGAAAAGGATCGACTTAAACCAGCTTATCTGAAGAGGACTCTCCAAGCTCACCATCTTTGTAGCCGCCGCACGGCAATATCATCCACGTTACCCTTATTATTACACAGAATGGGAAATTGTTAAGTCTTTTGTGTGGAGTCAATGCAAATGGGAGGGAAAAAAAAGGAGTGGGGAAAAAAAACCTCATTCTGAATAACGACGTTTTTGTTCCCTCTCTCTCTCTCGTTCTCTTCTCTCTCTCTCTCTCGTCGTTCCCTTTCTCTCTCTCGTTCTCTCTCTCTCTCTCTCTCTCCACACTGGAATATTTTATCGAGACCGATGTCCCCGTTGCATTTTGGCAAGCGTTTAGCACCGATATGATTCAGGGAAAAATAATTAACAGCATATATTTGCATCATTAGGCGGCGAGGATTAAGTCAAACAATGTTTGCATTTGGAAGGACCAGGGGGACGGTGTCGCACTAAGGAAACAAACACGCCATTTCCCCACGTCTGGAGGAGGTGGGGGTGGCGGTGGGGTTAACATTACACTAGGGATATGGGATTGGAACGAATGCTGTATACTGCTAACAAAGCCAGCAACATTCAGACAATGAAACGTATGTGTGTGTGTGTGTGTACGTGTATACGAGTTTCCATTTTCTTGTATTAAAACGAAACAATGGGAAAACGTAGGACAACTTGTCCGGGTGGTTTAGTGAGTGAGAGAGCGCGGGGTTTGGGTTAGTGCCGAGCCTCACAACAGCAGATATCTAATTTTGATTACGGCTAACACCTTAGCGATTAAGGCTGTTTCCCTCTTCCCCTGAGCCTCGTTCTGAGTGCGGTGGAGACGTACGTGGCGGGAAGTTATTTGCTCGTCTTCCTCGACAGAAGAGTTCTTCCATTTCCCAGGATAACTCTCCAGACTGCTAATACCCTCCCAAATCCCTCCCTCCCTAACACCCTGACAGACAGCCAGGCTTCATCCAGATGGGAACACACTTGTCCCTGGGAGACTCTGGCTAAACCCAGAGGAGGTAAACTCACCTCAGGACATGTTTCACGCCCTTGACTCGCGTAGTGCTGGGCGTCTGTGTCTAGGCCTCCCGTTTTCAGAATAACAGACTTGGAGGGTAGGGTTCCTCTGTTTTCATGGCCACCGCTGTGATTTCTCAAAGAGCACCTTGTAGTTACGTCAAATAACTGTGCTTTGGCTTCCCGGTCACCTTGCTCGCGTATGCGAGTGTGTAAAACACAGTGATTTAAATGATGTGAAACAAAAACGTCAAAGAAGTGGGTGAACCTTGAAAATACTGTACACAAGTGGGTTAGCTGTCTGGGATATTAAGTTTTACATTTAGTCATTTAGCAGACGCTCTTATCCAGAGCGACTTACAGTAAGTACAGGGACATTCCCCCTGAGGCAAGCAGGGTGAAGTGCCTTGCCCAAGGACACAACATCATTTTGCACAGCCAAGAATCGAACCGACAACCTTCGGCCCGATTCTCTAACCGCTCAGCCACCTGACTCCCCAAGATAATGGAATATAAGATAAGTGTACGGGTGAATACGCGTTTCACTGAACACGGATGGAAAGAATGTGCGTGTTAACTTTTCAGGAACATAGCACAGTCATCAAAGGCTCTGAGGTCATCCTTCAACGCCACACCAACATGGAGGTGTCTCAGAAATGACTTACAGTTGACTTCCAACGAGGATACCCAACCACTCCTCCTCCTCCAGCGAGAATTACCTCTGCCAACCAATTTCCACCACGACTTTAAGTCGGCCTTGTCTCGAGCACTCGACCATCCCCATCCATCAGCCACGAAGGCTAATTCAACTCAACCCTCATGATACATACAAATATAATATGGCACAGGGATGTCATTAGGACGGTAGAGAGAGAGAGAGAGAGAAGAGAAGAAGAGGAATGATGAAGAACTCTCCGGAAGCAGATTGGGTTTGAACAAGCCGTTGGGGAGTCCTGGGAGGTTAGCACGTTGCTCAGCACACCGCCAGATAGAAGCTGCATGATGATAAGACACTTAGTTTCGCCGCGCTTCAGATTTATGCTCGCCGAGGCGAGATATGATCATTAGGGGAATTGTGTACGACTGAGGCTGAGGGGGGGGGGAGCTGGGGGACAAGGGTGCTCTCTTTGTGGTCAAAATTGTATCTTTGATTCCCTTCCCCCCCTACACACTCACCTTTGCGTATTTACGCAGTGACATTTTCGAGTGAAGGACTCGCACGCCATTTCCCACTCCAACGAGTTAATTGTCCTAAGAAGCCAGTTTGGAGTGAGGGGATGAGGTGTGTGTGTGGGGAGGGGGGGGCATTCAAACAAACATGCTCTTGACCTTAAGGTTGCTTGGGGGGTACCCGCATTTTCTCGACAAACTCGTCCAAAACGTAAGGCTGCATGACGTGTAATGGAAGTGTGTCGGTTCCAAGGGAAACGTGGCTAGCGAATGGATACGGCTAATGAGCGTGCATCTGGAGCAGCTTGATTGTGTTTGCTGTAAATGTCACAGGCTGGGGGGGGGACACGTCCCTGGTGTATCCATGCCGACCGTTCCTCAGATATTTACTGGATTCGAAACTGGGAGGGGGGGGGAAAAAAGGGCAAAATATCAATAATGCAAATGACATCTCTGAGGGCTATCATTTCCTCTCTGCCCAAACGATGGCCTAGGAGCAGAATGCATAAATACGGCGGTTGGTGCCAGTCCAGAAAGCAATCTGATCAAACCCTTTCTATTTCCGAGGCTTATTGTGTTTAGCATCTGATGCTTCCCCTTTGAGCGTTGTCCCCCGGGACCGGAAAGCATTGTTGTGCAATGTTGTCGTTTTCTTTTGAAGACCAAAAGAAAGCTATCCTTAACCTAACCTGCCTGTGACCAACAGATGTTCTCTCTGGCGTCTGCAGAGCCCAGACGACCAACCGCACCTCCTCATCAGCAGTCCCCACGGCGAGAGGAGGCAGACTTGATAATCCCCCTATTTCAAATAGATCGTGGGAAACCAATACTGCTGGCTAGCCGCCTCGAACCACAATAAATACTATCGGATTCGAGCGGTGCCATTTCCTCTGCTTTTGTCTGTTTTCGGTATCGGTCTTGGAGACGAAAGGGTAATGTCCCTTTTTCAGATGCGGGTCGTGGCGGCCACCGCGGTCGTTGTAAAAGTGGACCATCCGACCATCCGACAGGGACGCTGTACTCTGTACTCTGGGGCTGACAAGTTAGTTAAAGGGAAAGTCGAGTATAGGTCAGGACTGCGGTGGCGAAGCCATCAAGTCCTCCATTTTGTATTCCCTGGTGGACACAGCGAAACGATGACAGTGACGTGCAGCTGATCCTATTTGCAAAAGTAAATGTCAGCCATGCCCATTGTCCAGACACACACGCGCGCACATACCAGAAGATACACTGAGTCGCGAAAACGAGATTAAGGGGGGGGTGGGGGGGGGTGTAATGAAAGAAAGTGTCACCCTGACCGAGAGCCCAGGGAAGGGATGATGTAAGCAAACATAAAAAGAGTTTTCTCTGTTTCTGTCGCTGTAATAAAGCCCAATACGTTTGATCCAAAAAAAGGGATTCTGTCAGACGGAAGCGTTTGGAGGGCAAACGGAGGGAAACGGTGAGGGAATATTCCGGAGGCCTGTTCGAAGTAGATAAACAAACGGACCCACAGATCCACTGATAACAACTGATCCACCCCGACCAAACAGAGAACGGCCCGGAAACTCTCTGATTCGGATATATTGTTTGTTTAATAAGAATTCATCCATACATCGCGTGTCTCGCTTCCCTGAGTGTCGTGTTCATTCGCCTGGCCTGTGGGGTTTCTATGACAACCCCACACACACTCGCACACGCTCACACACCATCCTCAACCTGCTAGCAAACACACACACAACACAAGTCACTGCGGGGGAAAAAAAAACCCAGGAGAGTTCACTGACAGCTCCTCACTTCCTTCCACGACATGCAGGCACACACACTAACCACACACACACACACACACACACACACACACACACACAACCACACACACACACACACACACACACACACACACGAACCACACACACACACACACACTAACCACACACACGAACCACACACACACACACACACGCACACACACTAACCACACACACTAACCACACACACACACACACACGCACACACACTAACCACACACACACACTAACCACACACACACACACACTAACCACACACACACACTAACCACACACACACACACACACGCACACACACACACGCACACACACTAACCACACACACACACACACACACACACTAACCACACACACACACACACACTAACCACACACACACACACACACACACACGCACACGCACTAACCACACACACACACACGCACACACACACACTAACCACACACACACACGCACACACACACACTAACCACACAAACCTCGAGGAGGGCGGCGGACATGTCAAAAACACATAAAGGTTACGATGCCTGTTGAAATATCAAAGCGTCGTAGGTTAAGGTGTGAATTCTAAGCAGCCTCCCTCGCGGCCCAGAGGACGGGAGCTATTCTCCAAGGGCACGGGGTTTAACCTGCTCTCCAGACCTGGGTCTCAAAGGGACAGCATCGACACAGCATATTATTCCACTGCATGTAGAAAATGATAACCCTCGTACACGTAACTGCATGGCCTGTACTGCAAAAGGATGGAATTTGCAGTTATCAATGGAGGAATGCCATGAAAGGAAAAGTCTGCAGCCAACTGGCCATCCAATTTCTTTCCCCCCCCCCTTTGTGTTCAATACAATACATTCCCTAGCTTGTACACCAGGCTGTTACCTGGCTACCAGTGGTGCTGTATTATGGGATGCACCCGTGAAATCAACCCTGTGAAATAAAAAGTGCAACAGGACCACACCGACGAGGGGAAAGCGACATCAAAAGTTACAGTTTGTCAATCCGCCTCCCTGTCGCTGACACGTTCTCTCATCTCTCTCTCTCTCTCGTCTCGTCTCTCTCCGTCTCCCTCCTCCGCCAACGAGCTCCCATCTGCTGTTTTGACAAAGGAAAGACACCCTATATGCTGTTCCATTAGTGTGAGCCACTCCATCTGTTGCCCGCCGCCTCGGCTCGCCTTGTCACCCCTCTCCTCACTGTATCCATAATCTACCTTTGATTCCAGACCTATCCTCTCGTTCCCTCGTAGCGTCCTGACGACCGGCCCGGAGATATAGTCCCTCTTGAAGGGTTTCAGCTGCCTGCCGCGATCTGTCTGTCCAACAGAGTGGTGTGTGTTTCTGCAGGACGTGTGTGTGTTTCCTTAGTACGTGTGGTGTTTCTATACTGTGTGTGTGTGTTTCTGTAGTGTGTGTGTGTGGTGTTTCTATACTGTGTGTGTGTGTTTCTGTAGCGTGTGTGTGGTGTTTCTGTAGTGTGTGTGTGTGGTGTTTCTATACTGTGTGTGTGTGTGTTTCTGTAGCGTGTGTGTGTGGTGTTTCTATACTGTGTGCGTGTGTTTCTGTAGTGTGTGTGTATGGTGTTTCTATACTGTGTGTGTGTGTTTCTGTAGTGTGTGTGTGTGATGTTTCTATATTGTGTGTGCGTGTCTGTAGTACGTGTGTGTGTGGTGTTTCTATACTGTGTGTGTGTTTCTGTAGTACGTGTGTGTGTGTGTGACTAGATCCGTGTATACGTGTGTGTGTGTGTGTGTTTCTGTTGTGTGAGCCTGTGGGCCTCTCTGTGCGTCTCCACACTATGTATGTATAAGTTTGGGTGCGCTTGCGTAGACAATGTCCTAGCACGTGTCTAAATGCCAAGAACGACACAACCCCCTCCCCCCGCTCCCCATGACGATGACATCCAGCGAGCAGCCAGCTGTGATCTATGGTCTTATTAGCACCCTGCTCTCGGCGATATGTCTCTGAGCTGACTGATGACACTCATCGCTCTCTCCGGAAGCAGATTCCTAACCTGGAGTCTAGGAGAAGGGGTCTGATCAGACATTGTGTTTGCACTCCATTGTGGAGGGAGGAGGGGGTGGGTGTGGGGGGGAGGGGGGAGGTATGGGGGGGGGGAGCGTCTGTTGTGTCACTAATAACCAAGTTAGACGCCAGGTCTTTTTCTTCACCGTTGTAAATACGTTTTCACCCCACAGCGTCAGGTTTTTACAAAAAAACATGTCAAAAAGTCAGGGAGAAGGGAAAGCTGTGGTACATTTGGAGGCAATGTAGTGGTGTAGCCCGCCTGAATACACAGAAAATGCATTAAGGGGTGAAATTAGGTAGCCTGTAAGGTAGTTTACGGTAACTCTGTGTCCTCATTTCACTTGGCGCGCGTGCTCCAGTTACCCAATGTGTTGGTTTAGGTGTTCAAAGCGAAACTTCGGGGTAAATTCTGCCGCTCGAACTCTTGATTTCTTTGTGTGTTCGGGGGCAGGGCGTGGGGGGCGTGGAGTGATGGTTCAAACGGAAATTCAGAGGCAGCGAGTCTGGGAATGCCGACGAAGGTGAGAGACTGGCTTCAGACTGACACAGGGGGCAGCGCTAACGGCTAACTGTGACGCTCACACACAGGGGGCAGCGCTAACGGCTAACTGTGAGGCTCACACACAGGGGGCAGCGCTAAAGGCTAACTGGAGGGAATAACCCAAGTGATGCCTGTCCCCACGGGATAGAACCACTCAAGGTTTTCTTTTGACGTAGATCAGTTTGAAGTTGCTTCCCAACCAGCTTTGGCACACGGAGGACACGGCGGCGATGACAAGCGTCCTTCTGGGGGAAAAACACACCGCTACGTTTGGATTATTGATGCGGTTTGATTCCATCTGCCCTCCTGTCACCCAAAAAAGAACATGCTTGGTCGAGGGAAAACGCCGTAAAGTGTACACAACTAAAAACATTTTCTTTGACACAAATCCTCGAGTGACTCCGATGACTGTGGTGTGTACTGGCTACCTGAGGGTCTGCTTAGGGCATGTTTGATCACAGCAGCCACCACAGAATTCACCAAGAGCCATGGTCTTGTCTATTAGTTCCTAGGTCTCTTCACTACATCGATGGGTAATGGTCTTGGCGCCGCGGCCCACACTCTCCAACACAACAGCCGACAGGGGTCACAAGGAGTCCTCAGACTCGTTTACTCGACACAAAGAATGACCTCGATAAAGATCATATCCGTGCGAGAAAGAGCTGGACAGAGGCTAGACAACAGGCCGTTAGAACGTGTACCGTTATGACAGGCTCGTTTTTTATTGCGCCGCAATCTTCTCCTGAGGCGAATGGGATCGTAAGCGGTAAGATAATAAGAGGTGAGCTGGATCTAGATACTCTCACAGACATACACTGTGTCTGGTAGAGTGTGCACGCTGCTGCCAACATGTGCACGGAGAATCACTCACATAACACACGGCGTGGACGTTTTATCAGTCGGTTTGTCACGTCGCTTAGAAACCAGGCGTGTCAGCGTCAGGCTGGAGCAGGACAGACATGTTTAGCAGACATCCTCTTCTCAGGGCCCCTCCAGGCCAATGAACAGCCTGTAAGGGGAAGCCCCTCCCCTTTCCTCCCTCCCTCCTTCCCTTCACCCCCCCCTCCCCTGCTGTGATTGATACGAGTCTCATCACACACCTTGGGGGCGTCAGCCTTTCCATCGTACAGCAGGCCGGCCCCCCTGCCTGTCAGCCATCTTGGATCTGAGGTGAAAGTCATTGCCCCGTAATGGCAGTTCTTCACAGGGTAGGAGATGTGAGCAATGAGTGTGGGTGACGCAGCCCAGCTTAGCGTGAGACAGAAAGAGGAAAGGGAGGGATGACTTGATCTGGTCTAGGACATACACTTGGTTTATGTTGCAGCTATAGCTACTGTGAACAGCTTACGGAAATTGTCTTTGGTGTTTAATTGTTTTGACGAGTGATACAAAGTATGTATGGTATGGCCTTGAATATAAATGACTTTTGGGTATATGAAGTCCTTTATTTTGGAGTGGTTTCAATCAGTGTAGGAAGGATCCTATTTTGAAAGTCTACGAGGATGTTACTCCAAACTGGTCACAGCAGTTCATATGGGTGTATATGAAGAATATGAATGTATGGGAATGTAGTGTGACACAGTGTCAAATCAACAATCTGCTCCAAACTTTAAGAGGCAAAAACCAATCTTGTCGAAAGGAGAGTATGACGAGTGGTCGACATGTGGCATCTATCTCTCTCCTCTCTCTCTCCCTCTCTCTATCCCCCCCCTCTCCCTCGCTCTCTCTCTCTCTCGCTCTCATGTCCCTCTCCTCTCTGTCCTCTACCTCTCTCGTCTCCCTCTCTCGCCCTCTCTGCTCCTCGCTCCCTCTCTCTCTCTCCCTCTCCTCATCCTCTCTCGCCTGCTCCTCTCGCTCTCTCTCCTCTCTCGCTCTCGATCTCGACTCTCCCCTACGCCTCTCTCCCGTCTCTCATCGCTCCCTCTCACTCACCTCTCTCATCTCTCATCGCTCTCTCTCGAATCACTCTCTCTGCACTCTCTCATCTCTCGTACTCCCCGCACCCCCTCTCTCTCTCTCTCTGTCCCTCTCTCTCTCTTCCTCCCTCCCTCTCTCTCTCACTCTCCTCTCTATCCCCTCTCATCCGCTCTCTCCCTCTCTCTCTCTCCGTTTTATCTAAAGGTGAACCTCGATTACTCATGCCGTGTGATGGAGCTGAGGAAAAATCCTGAAAGCAGAGTCTCACCTTCTGGTCGTGGCTGTAGGCGAGGGCCCAGTCCTCCTGGGTAGGGTGGAAGAGCAGGCTGAGGATGTAGAAGCTGAGGCGGTACTTCTGGTAGCTGGCCCCCTCGTCTGAGCTGATGAGCAGGCTGCTCTCAAACTCTGGGTCGGTCAGCACCATTATCTGAGATGGATAGGGGAGGGAAGGAGGGAGGGAGGGAGGGAGATGGAGGGTGGGCGAGAGTGAGGGAGTGAAAGAGGGAGACAGCGTGTGTGTGGGTGTGTGGGAGAGAATCAAAGAACAAAGAGGGAGAGGGGGGATGGAGAGAGAGACGGAGAGAGGTGTTAGGGCACAGCGGCAGAGTCAGCACAACAGGGCCCGCGTTTGGCACGCGTTGAGCTGCTACCAAGACTAACAACTCCACTTGATCCAACTCCATTTGAGTGAACAGCCAGAGAACTCTCTTGTTCCTGTTGCTATGGTTTCGAGGCCTTTTCCATGCCACTCGTGGGAGTATACTCCTCACCCCCTTCTCCAAAAAAACAAACAAGATTTGCGAACATGTAACACATTACATGCATAGCAACCAACTGGCTGAAAAAAACAACTCACTACAAACACTGTAACCCTGACAATGACAATATAATAATATAGAGTTCTAATTTTCCTGATGCTTTTTGCCTCTCTGTCTGAAACAATATGTTGAAGTATGATAAGCGAAACATAATCTGAGCAATTATTTACGATTCTTCTTCTCGTTACATTTTGTTTTGTTTTGGCCACACTTGTGGAGTTCCTCATTTCATGCTCAGTTGTTTACAGCCTAGCCCCTTAATTTAGTCATGAGACGGTGTTTCATGAAAATGTAAATTACAGGCTCAATACGAATCATTTGGAGACTTGTACTCAAAACAAGTCCCATCTGACGGTAAACTACCAAACCAACCAAACAGCCCTTTACAGAATCAATAAAGGTGTTTACATCGATTTGACTATGTAATGTACCTGGTTGACAAATGTAAGGCTTTGTTAAAGAGCCCAGGTCAATTAAATGAACTCATTGTTTTTAAAATTCAAATGATTTTGCTTTTTAATCGTGCAATTTATTTCCCCTATGTAAAGAACAAATTAGATGTTTTTTTAGGTAAAAGTATTGCTTAGAAACCTCAGGCCTAAGAAGTCAAGGTCACACGACACCACACTATGGCTGCAGTGGAGCATTGTAATATAACACAGTTTATTAGAGGTTCCAAGTAGAACAGACATGTTCATAACAGTTCATTACTTTAGAAATATTAAGGCACCCGTATCAAACATTTACACGGTGCTACGTTTGGTTCTCATCTCCCAACGTAATCAACGGTTACGTCTATTAATATGTCCGACACACCTCATCTGTACTGTGCAAATATGCTTTGGACCTTGGAAGTCATGTAGTCAACGTCACCACCAGACACCTGTGGTTTAATCATAATTAAACTACAGTACCCACAGTCCTCGGAATAAGGATACAGGCTACTGAGGAGAAAAGGGAGTGTGTGGGTAGTTAGACCCAGACGGCTGTGTTTTCTTTTCTCAACAGGATTTGAATTGGAAAAACAGCATCCCATTTGTCACTGACAGAAAACCCAGCAGCTCGTTCCCTAGCCTTAACTACCAACCCTCCCCGGTGGTGATTTAGATAAATTGTTTTTCATTAACAGCCAATAAACAGACAGCGGATTCCCGTCCGGCCTTTTCATTGGTCCACGGCCTCCCAAAGTTGCCATTCATTACACGTCACTTCTGGGAGAGTAAAGGGGATTGGGAGAACAGGAGGGAGGGGGGGGAGGGAATGCGGGGATAGCGCTCCTTGTTGCTCGACAGTGTCTGGGCGCCTTGTCAGATCCAATTTACAGTTTTTAAGGTCTAATCGTTTTGCATAATATTGCATTAAGCGAGGCTGTTTATTATAGAGGTGAAAATAACGTTTCACCTTGCATCTCTGAGTCCTCCGTCACAGAGCCTACTTAGGTAGGAAATACAAAATACAGGAACCTCGATGGTTATACAATTGACAATCCTGCCACTTTTTCCTGCCTTTTCTAATTATTATAATTCACCTCAAATTTCACCTCAACCTTTAGGAATGTCTGGAATAAATGTGTCAAAGTATGTGTCTGTTTCTATTTGTGTTTTGTATGGTCATGTCCGTATGTTGTTATCAAAATTGACATACTTTACTGTAAGTTTTACCACAAGGAGTGTAGTTATTGGAGACTAGGAGAGGCCAGGAACAAATATTTTATCTAATAAAAAACAGTCTGAGTTTAAGAGCTGTTCAAGACTTCAAATCAACTCAAACCCACTTAGAATAAAGACCCTTGTACTAGTTCTCTACTATAATCCCCACTTTCCTTAACTAACTAGCTAAAAGGACTTTGCGGATTGTTCACGCAGACCTCCACAGCACAGAGAACATATCCGTCTGTCTTTGCGCTGGGTGGCAAACAGCATTCCACCAGGGTCGCATACGTCATTTGAGTTATTTTGTGTCCAACGGTTTCAAGTTTAACCAGTGCTACTAACAAATTCAAATACATAAACAACGTCCAAAGTGCTAAGTGTAACAATTTGCCAAGCGTCACTTTTGAGTCTCAGACGATCTAGATAGCTTAAGGGTTGTCCGTGGAGAATCTATTTAAAGGGGAGGGCACACACACACATACACACACACACGCCACAGTGATCAATGACTGTTGGGATGACTTATTCACAGTGGACCCATTGCTCTGAAAGCCTGATTACTTTCCTCCTCTGAACACACAGAGCAGAGGCGACACTACCTGAGGGGGGTTCAGATTTCACTCGGCATCCACACGGCTCCTGAGAACCCCCCCACTCCGTCCCCCCCCGTCTCCCAGGAACAAGGGGAGTGAGGTGGGTAACAAAACACGATCGATAGTGGTCAGAAGGATAACCCTCCTCGCGTGTGTGTGTGTGTTTGTGTGTGATCTGCTCAGATGAACAAGCTAGCCAACAGCGCGGGCGCTAAGCTAACGCCAGGCTAATCGTCATGCGCGAAGCGCCATCTCCTTAGCCCCGGCTTCGTTTGAGGGGGCCGAAGCGTGAGGTGGCTGGGGGGGAGCTAGTAAACAAAGAGAAGGGCGGACGCCCCACAGCAAATGAATCATGTCAAGGCAGATCAATTGGGCTGAGAGAGAGAGAGAGAGAGAGAGAGAGAGAGAGAGAGAGAGAGAGAGAGAGACGAATGGTTGTTAGAGGAGGGTAAATAGGCCTCTATCGTCAGAACCGGGGGGATAACGACGTTTAGAGAGCGTCCTTCATCACCATTATCGCCCCAATGTCACTTTGATTTCGGTCTTTTTAAGCCAATTCACATGGGGGTGGGATTATCACGTGTGGTACAGCGGATGGACTTCACTGATGGTCCCGTTGGTTGCTTGTGTGCGCGTCTGTCTATGTGTCTGTATTTAATTAGCCAATCATTTCGGTCAATAAATCACTAGGGTGCAGACGTGTGAGTTTAAGTGTATCTGAGACTTGAGGGCAGGACAGGGAAAGGTGCGGGGTTCCTAATGTGTGTCTTTTTAAAAGGTTTGACGCTAAATGTCACCGCCATCATTCACTTCAGTTATGTGTCTTGGAAAAGGTCACTGCTTCCACCTTAGACAACAGGTGAGAACTACTTTTCTCTGTGTGTGCATTTGTGTGCATTGTGTGAGAGACTTTTTTTTTAGGAGACAGTTTCAGACGAATATTTGAGGGAATATAGCCTTACCCTAAGGGCGATAGATAGACAAACATCGTCATGGTGATTTAGGGTCATTAATGTCCTCCTGACCCGTGACAAACTGTTTCTCTTTTTGTGTCTTTCTCAATTCTGTCCTCCTGCCTTCACACACGCAGATGCTAAACATGGTCATCGAAAACAAACAAATACATGTGTGGTGTTCCATCTTCTCTGGGGGGGGGGAATCGAAATAATGAGACAACTGAGAAGGTGAGAGGGACCGGGGTCAAGGCCATGGGTCGCTATGGAGATGAGGAGGTTTGTGACATCACTCAACCCCGCACGTATACAAAGGCACATGTACTCACACACGGACGCACGCTCCCCTGAACCCGCATCTTTAGACTCACTCGACGGGATAATAAGATCATCTTGTTTGGAGGGGAAACAGATGCCGATGGGGATCATCTCACGTGAGCAAGTTAGAAATCAAACTCAAATGCGCCTCAGTGCATGAGCAGAAATAACCTTGACGGCATGTGTGCGTACGTGCCTCAATGTGTGTGTCTGTGTATTGTGTGTCTGTGTGTGTGTGTGTGTCTGTGTGTGTGTGTGTGTGTCTGTGTGTCTGTGTGTGTGTGTGTGTGTGTGGGTCTGTGTGTGTGTGTGTGTGTGTAGCCAGAGATCCAGTGTCTCCTCCCTTCCAAAACCCCTCACAGTCACTACACTGCCTCAGACTGGATAAGCTCTCCTATCCAGACTGGAGAGAGAGAGAGAAAAAAAAAGAAAGAGAGGAGAATGAGACAGTGTCATAGCGAGATAAAGCAGGAAAAAGAAAGAGAGAGGGAGAGTCGAAAGAGAGAGAGAAAAAGAGAGTGAGGCAGCATAATAGCGAGAGAGACGGAGAGAGACATAGAGAGAGAGAGAGCGACAGAGACAGAGACAGAGAGAGACAGAGAGAGAGAGAGACAGAGAGAGAGAGAGAGACATAGAGAGAGATAGACATAGAGAGAGAGAGAGAGAGAGAGAGAGAGAGAGAGAGAGACATAGAGAGAGAGAGAGAGAGAGAGAGACATAGAGAGAGATAGACATAGAGAGAGAGAGAGAGATAGAGAGAGATGAGAGAGACATAGAGAGAGAGAGAGACATAGAGAGAGAGAGAGAGAGGGTCAGCCTGTGGTATTACTGAGTCCCAGGCTGACCCTGCCTGCAGCCTGACGGCTCAGTCTCCCTCTAACCCACTCTCTTCAGGTGCAGCTTTTCAGGTTCAGTGCTGCTGATCTGTGGGAGGATTTGACTCCCTCCATCAGATTAGGTTACCATGGAGCCAGCTGGGGCCTTTAGCACACTGTCGACATACAGAACATTTTCATGGAAGTTGGACCGGAGACCTTAGGGAGTTTAGGGAGGGAGAGGCAGGCGGTGATGCGAGTAGAATAACAGATTTTATTTTTTTTACAATATTTTTTTCCATTTCTTTCTTTGTGTGAGTTTGGGTTTCTGATAGGTGTGTTCCTACCTTGCGCTTGTTGGTGGGACAGACGTACAGGTAACTCAGGACGGTCTTGGTTCCCACTTTGTCATTCATCTTCTCATAGGTGGACCCGTAGTCAGTGGACCTGGGAGGAAAGGAAACAAGCAGGTGAATCGGAGGAATATAAAGCCGTGATATTTCAGGGACTCATGGGACAGAGAGAGAGAAGAAGGGGGGAGGACCGTACCACCGGATCAGGGTTCCATGGAACACTGAATCAAGGTTCAACGGACGGTTTCCAACTGTCTACCCCCCCACTCCCCCCCTCCCGTCTCCCCCCCCGTCCCCCCCGTCCCCCACTCCCCTCCCCCATTCCCTTGCCAGACTTGCAGAGTATTGATGTATGTGACCGTGGTGTACCGAGTCACCAACAGCCAGAAACATGAACATGTTCTAAGTCCCACCCGGCTGCAGAATGAAAGAGCTTAACCAATCAGCTACGCCTGCCGGCAAGGACTAACCAATCACGAATGTCCCTGGGAAAGCAAACCGTTCGTGGACATCCAGGGAGCTAACGCGGTGAATAATGAACGCTCGCCCCGATGACTGCTTTCAAATGGAATGTGACGCGTGCAAAAACACGTGGCTGTATCAGAATCCTGGGGATTAAATAATTGATCAGACCCGAATGAGCCCGTTAGCTAGCCTCTAATCCCTTGAAACTTGTCACATTTCTCCATCCTAACTGCTGGTCATGAAACCATTCTTCCCATAACACTGTTAAGTCTGAGAATAGGAGTGGGGTTGATAAAAAACACTACTTCCACCCACGCAGAAACTCCCATTTGGATGTGCGACCCACACCGAAGAGAGAGAGAGAGAGAGAGGGAGAGATAGAGGGAGAGGAGAGAGAGGGAGAAAGAGAGGAAATAAAATAACGAGGATGATCCCCCATTTCCTTTCCGAGGCTCCTATTTGATTCTCTACTTCCTGTCTCGGGCGCGCGGGCACCCGGCCCGGCTCGGGAGCGGTAATAGGGTTTGGCTGGAAATGACAATAAGATCTCTGCTCTCCTCGCAGTTCATTCCCTGGGAGAGCGAGCGCTGGAGGAGACGCCGGCTACCATTACAATAATGGGACAGACAGACGCGGCGGCCCCGCTGCTTCGACAGGATATTAAAAGAGAGTTAGGGGAGAGGAGGTCGCTGCTGGAGGATGGAGATGAGGGGCAGGGGGTGGGGGGGCAGGGGGTGGGGGGATATTGTGGGTGACAGGTTGTGGAACAAAGTCAGACGCGAGCCCCCCCCCCAGGGTCCCATGACTCGGTACATGTGTCCCCTTCGGGTGACATGACGACCACGCGTGGTTACGGTGCCTGAGCGGAGGGGCGTGTCTCTGTTTTACGACGCCTTTAGCGACCGTGGTGTCACATGCTGGCATGTTTGAGCGGTACCGTGTCGTTGGCCCCACAGTGAATCTCTCCCGCCGCACAACAACCCATGTATCCCCATATCTCAACATGGATACTGAGTAATAATGTACAATTGACCCCGGCAACGAGTGTCGTCCATTACCCACCGATGAAATAATAAACCCCATGTTCATAACCGCTGTTTGTCCTCCACGGGTGGATCACGGAAGCTTTGTTCACAATGTAGACGAAACCTACTCCTGACAGGAACGTCCCGCCTCCCTCAGTCAAGTCCGACTCATTCTCATCTTCTTGTTATTCCAAACCCCCCAAACACGACAATTAAATATTCATGAGTGTCTCCAGGGAAGAAAGTAGTCCTAAAAAGCAGCGCAATGAAGGCGTGAACGGAGGCCCCCTACTCTGCAGATAGGAGAAGTGTCGTCTTCACGCTACGCAGTCGCTTCATCTCCAGCATTCACATCCGGCCGAACTGATGCTCACCTGTTGTGTCTGGGGCTGTGTCTGGGCTGTGTCTGGGCTGTGTCTGGGGTGTGTCTGGGCTGTGTCTGGGCTGTGTCTGGGCTGTGTCTGTGGTGTGTCTGGGAGTGTGTCTGGGGTTGTGTCTGGGCTGATTCTGGGGTGTGTCTGGGCTGTGTCTGGGGTGTGTCTGGGCTGTGTCTGGGGTGTGTCTGGGCTGTGTCTGGGCTGTGTCTGGGCTGATTCTGGGGTGTGTCTGGGCTGATTCTGGGGTGTGTCTGGGCTGATTCTGGGCTGTGTCTCGGCTGATTCTGGGATGCGGTCGAGGTGCGTTATGGGAAGGCATCGGAAGGTACTGCAATGCCACAAGAGAAGAAGCCATCTCGCTTTTGAGAATTGTCAGTTGACTTTCTTTCTTGAACGTGCCAAAGTCCTATTGACATAATCAAGCAGCACTCTCTTTTTCATTCTGCCGGACAGTTTATGAAACATCTCAAGTCTGCCCGGAGCCTGCGAAACGAATGGATTTTGTTTTGTTTGCGATGTTAGATAGGGATGCCGGATATATTCTTTGCGTATCGGTAAAGGGGATTAAGGGTGACTTTGTGTGTGTGTATTTGGGGTGTGTGTGTGTCGTTGTGAGTAGGCGTGTGTATTCGCGCGTGTGTGTGTGTGTAGCTGTGAGTAGGTGTGTGTGGGTGCGTGTGTATCTGTGTTGGCAGTTAGAAAACCCTCGGGAAGGGATGCAATGCATTTCTTAGTGGTGTTCTTGGAGGTATATACCATTGATATTGTACACTGCTACTGTACAGCCTGGGGGAAGTGCTCTCATGTCTGTCTGCTTTAAGCTCAGCACAACACACACACAGTTTTGGTTTAGACCATCCCTGTAAACAACAACAACACCAAAAAAAAGTTTTTTCCATGGTCCAGAAAACCCACGAGACAGCCCTTTGCAGATCCTGCTAAATCAATCCCGGAAAAAGGCAGAATGTGTTATGTTTTCTTAAAGAAATTGACCACAGCAATCTGCAGCGACGGGGCGTTTCGTTTAGTTGAAATCCATTTTCAGAGAGAGGCTGGGAAGTGGTGGTGGGGAGGGGGTAAAGAAAAACAGCGAGAGAATCCGAGAGAGACAGAGAGAGCAAAATGTGTCAGTGTTTCTCCATGAGCATCAAAACGAATTGGAAAAAAAGAAAAGTACAAAATGGAGAGGCATCAGTGGCCAAAAATCGCATTAGGGATTGTTGTGAGGATCCGCCAGATGGCTGCCAGCAAAGCAGAACATTTCAGCGGTTTGCAGCTCGCACACTGCGGACAAAGCTCCAGGGGGAGAGAGCAGATGGAAAAAGCCCACGACTTCAAAGAGAACCACCGAAAAATGACTCCCAACCAAATCACCTCAGTCCCTCACCCCCACAGAAACACAGAGATAAAAGAGCCGGGGACTTGCGTTGGAAACCTAAACCTGTACTCTGAAGTTTCTTTCCCGCTCGCTTTCCGAGGGCAAAACAGAAAAGGTTAGCGATCTATCCGGCAGTGTAGGCAGACAGAAGACCTTGAAGAGAACCTGCCTGGTGTCAGAAGAGCGAGATACGGACTCTGTGTTTGCATAGATAAGCGAGGAGAGATGCCAAAGAGGACAGAGCCGGGAGCGGAGAGGGAGCTGTATCGAAATTCCTCCGGCGGGGCAAACAAGGTATTGCCGAGGACATGTCGAGACCGGATTAACCAAAGGCTCACCTGACATCACAACTTCGCTAAGTCCGTCCTCAGAGAGACCGGCGAGAGAGAGAGAGAGAGAAAGAGAGGAAGGCAAAGACAGAGAGCAAGTATCAAAGAAAACTTTTCTCGTCCAAGAACCCCGAGGTCCCCCCCCGTCCCCCCCCTCCCCCCGGCTTCAGACGTCAATCTCTCGTTGACGTTAACGCCGAGATGAGTTCAGAACGTTGGACAAACACAGTGTCCCTTAAGGGACCAGAGGATTGGAGGAAGGGGAGGGGCCAACTGAACACACGTACAGTACACCCATCTAGGACTATCATTTGAGATTCAAGGCCTTTGTCTCCCGAAGCTAGACCACAAGTGGAACCCATTAGCTGTGAGTCGGCTGCAGTCCCAGATCCTCAACGTCGACGCCCGCTGACTGGTGGAAGATGCCGACCTCAGGCAAAACTGAGTGATGAGAGCTTAGCAATTGAGATTTAACAATAGCGCAAAAGACCAGGTATTGGGCAAAAGTGGACCTGCCAGCAAAATGATAGGGCTGAGGAAGCGAAACACTGAGATGTGTGGTTTGGGGAAGAGGGGGAGGTGGGGGGGAGGGTAGCAGAGAGGAACACAGCGGGGGCGATATGTAGGCTGAGGCCTTACCACAGAGACCTGGGCCCAAATACGGCCTTGGCCCTTTGTTGCATGTCTCCCTCTCCCTCTCCCTCTCTCCCTCTCCCTCTCTCCCTCTCTCCTCTCCTCTCTCTCTCCTCTTTCCTGCCATTCCTGTCACACTTCACAATGCATGAAAAATACAAAAAACATATTTAAAAAGAAATCTAAAAGGAACAAAGAGGAACAGTGGAGAAAGGACTGAACGGAAAAAAACACTCTCCACACTCCAACTCTAAACTCTGCATTTCATGTCCTGAAGTAGCCAATTGTATAGAACCCTAGCGGGGCTTTAAGACTAACCCGATAATAAGTTTCCCATTCAAGAGGTTCAGCTCCGCTCCTGATGTTTCGACAACACTAGCAGTTGTCAACAGCATCACAGAGAGAAATGAGAAGAGGCTCTTTCAGCAAACTGCCTAGCAGGGTAGCGAGTGTGAGTGTGAGTTCATACTGGAGCGGAGCTGAAAGTTTTATGATGACTCTGAAAATCCATTCTGCCAGTGATGCAAGCCACCGAGAAAAAAGAAGAGAGAGAGAGAGAGAGCAAGAGATGAGCGGGGGGAAAAAAGGGGGGAGAAATACAAGGAGTGCGTCAAAGAGGACTGTCTGGAGCAAAGGCAGCAGATATAACTTTTAATAATCTCCACAACCATCAGCGTCGCTTATCTCGGCGAGGAGACCGCATTGTACAAGCCGTCAGGGTGTTTATCTGTGGAGCATGTATACACACGCGCGTGTACGCACACACACAAACTGGCAGACGTACACACACGCGACGACGCGCTCACGCACGATACACACGTCCACTCGCACACCTGATTGTACGAGATGTACGTAGACATGACTGAAAAAAACATGGGAGCAGTGATACGCACACACACACACGGACACACACGCGCAGTGTGTGTACATCGAGTAGAAACAGAGCATTCCAAACACACTCGGCGCGCGCGCGCACACACACACGCGCAAACACATTTTCACCTGAGGCACACCGCCGCAGCATCTCTCCTCTAATAACAGGATTCGTTGAAGCATAATTGAAAATGACTTTGGAGAATTGCCACATTAGGTGGGAGGGAGATATTTGCAGGTGTTCCGGGGCGGAGTGCGACGAGTCGTCAGTAAGAGGCAGGCAGAGGACGGGAGGGGAGTGAAGCGTGAACGAGTGATAGTAGGAAGAGAACATTTACAGACTTTAGTCCTATCTGTGAGATGTTTTTTTTTCTCTCTCTCTCTCTCTCTCTCTCTCTCTCTCTCTCCTCTCCTCTCTCTCTCTCCTCTCTCTCTCTCTCCTCTCTCTCACTCTCTCTCTCTCTCTCTCTCTCTCTCTCCTCTCTCTCTATTTTAAAACTCCTCTTAACACTCGAGGTGACCTCTGGAAATGACAAACAAGTCCAAAGAGAGAGAGAAGCAGAGGGCGTCGAAATACGAAACACCCGACGCGTGAAACAAACTACAAAAGGGAAAATGCGTCCGTCGGCGGATCTCCTCCACCTCTGCCAGACTTCCTGTGAAGGAGACGTGGCAGCTAATAACGACGGAAAAAAACAACAACCGCGAGCGACCGTCGAGACAAAACGCGTGTTCTTACACGGCGTAGAAGTAGAAAAGAAACCGAGAGAGCACATCCCTCAACCCAAAACACCTGTCATGTCACGGGGACCTCGTCACATCAGTCTACAGCTCTCACGCACAACACACGGGTGACAAAGTGCTCCTGAGGACTGGGCCCAGGCAGAGAGGAGGAGAAAAGGCTGGTTTTAAGTGAGGACATATGTCTCTCTGTCCTTCACACTGGGCCCCTGTTCCTGATCACCACTCGCACACCACCGCTCTCTGATTTCTTCTTGACTTTTCCGAACGTATCTTTAAATAAAGAAAAAACGTATAAAAGTTTGAGTTTCCCCCCTGAAGGCGTGATTATTTTTGCATGAGGACCGAGGAGGAAAGGAGTGCTTTTTAGGTCACGCAGACACAAATCCTGCCAGTGACACGAGATCCCTCCTCCTCCTCTTCCGCTGTCTCCGGGATCACAGGGGGGGGGGAGCTGACCCGAAAGATCCTGTGACTCATATCACGGTCACCTTCCAACATCGTCTCCTTCCGTTCCGCCTCTTAATCCCCGTTGACACGGAGACCGAACCACGGCAAAAACCCTCCTCGCCGTTGACACGGAGACCTAACCACGGCAAAAACCCACCTCGCCGTTGATGGCCGTTTCTTTTTTCGGTGAACCGGAGCAATTTTGTGAGGGCAGGGAGCATTCACGTGTGTGTGTGCATGTGAGGGTCTGTGTGTGTGTGTGTGCATGTGAGGGTGTGTGTGTGTGTGTGTGTGTGTGAGGGTGTGTGTGTGTGTGTGTGTGTGTGTGTCTGTGTGTGTGTGTGTGCGTGTGAGGGTGTGTGTGTGTGTGTGTGTGTGCATGTGAGGGTGTGTGTCTGTGTGTGTGTGCATGTGAGGGTGTGTGTGTGTGTCTGTGTGTGTGTGTGTGTGTGTGTGTGCGTGTGCATGTGAAAGTGTGTGCTGGTGTATGTGTGTGTGTGTGTGTGGAGGGGGGGGTGATTGGCAGGTGGAATCTTTAGTCGTTTTTCCAAGCAGGTGGAGAACAAGCATAAATGGTTTCCATTGATTCATGAGAGGCGGCTGGATAGAGCAGGCTGCAGACTGCTGGACTAAGGTAACACGCTGGAAGGCCTGTGCCCAGCATGGAGGGGTGGAGCCTGGGGGCCTACAGCCTGCGTGGGTCTGGAGAGCACTGGAGCCTCTCTGGTGGGCTGTTAGGGACCATGAGTGACACCTCGGGGTCAGTGGAGAAGAGAGTGACAGTCAAGTGGGGATGGTGGGATGGGTGTGCGAGTGTGTGTCCATCCGTCGGGGTGGTGACGGTGGAGGGTGCTACGTAGGGGGGGTGGGCACACTGTGGTCTGTGGGTTGGGGCCGGTGTGACACGGGTGTGTGACGAGTGTGTGTTAGGGTGTGTGTGTGCTACAGGTGGAGGGAGTGCTCAGATGTAGGGCATCTCTCCTGTGGTCTAATCTTGGCCGGGGAGTGCGGGGGTTTGGATGTGTGAGAAGTGACGCCATGTCAGTTGGGATTAGTATTCTGTGAGCCAAGTGGCCCAAAGACTCTGTGTTTTGTTTAATGTCAATATGAATGATTGATAACAAGGAAATGCTAACTAATGAATATACAATGAATAATGAATTTCCTTGTTTGTTTTGTGTTTTGTTTAATTTTGCCTCGTGATTTTTTGTGACCGTAGGTTTTCTCAATAAAAAAACGGCATTACTATCTCGATTAACTTAAATTGTTTCGTTTTTTCTTACTGTAAACATACCAATGCACCTCCATATTTCTTTGCAGTGCACTATGGTATAAGCCTTGAGGCAGTTTGCAAAAAGGTGTTAAGGATAAAGCTAGGGGGAGGGGGAGGGGGGGGCAGCTGTGCTTACACGCATCACTTCCTCTAACCTGCCCAGTGGCATTCTGGGACAATTTAACAGTCGGCCTCACTTGATTCTGCCAACCTGCTCCAAGCCCACAGCGGTATTCATATATTTTCTTATTTCCTTATTGTGAGAAAATCACACACAAAAAAAACAACTGTCTATGCAATCAAGAGGAAATTGAATATTTTTTTTCTCTCTCTCTCTTTCTTACGCAATTGAGAAACAGCGATGATGGAGATGATGCGTTCGTTCTGGCCAGTTCCTCAGGTCCGGGTCACAAATGAATGATTTACACCTCGCCATAACTCACTTTGATTTACCCCCCGACGCATTCTTTATGCACAATCCAACATTAAATCATTTTCCTCATTTCGCTGGTGGGTATAAATCAGCGAGGAAAGGAACGGGACACAAATACCGTGGCCTAAATGTACCTGCGTTAGCTTTACCTGCGTTAGCTTTACCGGCAGATTTTTTAGGTTAAATAAGAGTAGCTAATAAAAGCAAGACCGAAATATTCCATGTCTCCGTCGGTGTGTGTGTGAAGGCTGTTGTTGATGCTGTTTTCCTTTATCGCCCCCGTGTCCTGCTGTGGGAGATCAAACGGACGGATGATTCGCTACTTCCAAACACTCCAAAGTGAAGGCATGAGAGAAGTGTGGAGATGTTGTGTGGAGGCATGAGAGAAGTGTGGAGATGTTGTGTGGAGGCATGAGAGAAGTGTGGAGACGTTGTGTGAAGGCATGAGAGAAGTGTGGAGACGTTGTGTGAAGGCATGAGAGAAGTGTGGAGATGTTGTGTGAAGGCATGAGAGAAGTGTGGAGACGTTGTGTGAAGGCATGAGAGAAGTGTGGAGACGTTGTGTAAAGGCATGAGAGAAGTGTGGAGATGTTGTGTGAGTGGAGGACCATCTTGTCTTCTCCACTTTAATCTGTTACTTGTCTCCCGTCCTGCTATAGCCTAAGTCGTTTCTGAAACCAGTAGTGGAGTTTATATCTGGCTTGTGAAGATGCTGACTAAATGGTTTGGAAGACGAGAACTGAAAAAAAAGGAAATCAATT
This sequence comes from Mallotus villosus, assembly GCA_903064625.1. Lineage (NCBI taxonomy): Eukaryota > Metazoa > Chordata > Actinopteri > Osmeriformes > Salangidae > Mallotus > Mallotus villosus. The sequence goes on along the minus strand of CAEFZP010001361.1, from coordinate 9,284 downwards.
GAATAAATCATTATTATAATATACACTTATAATAAAATAATACTTATATTACAATACTTATAATATTATTATTATAAGTGTGCCCCAAACTTCAGGTGCGGAGAGGCAGAGTAAGAAGCATTTTTCTTCTTGAATCATATTTTCTTGAAATGGTTAACTTTTTTTATGCCAACATACAAAGCAATCAGATGAGTCCTTTTGGCAAAACCTGGTGCTTCCTGTCACTGTCCCGTCACCCCCGTCACTGTCCCCGCCAGCGTTTCAGGTCGTCGTTGGCAACGGGCAGCCCATAATCTCAATCTCAATGGATATGAGGCCTCGGCCTCAAGGTCCTCGCTGAGTCTGCAGTTCTGCGGCGGCGAGGGGGGGTCGGTGAGCGGAGCGACAGAACCCAACGACACACCCCTGGGGGGAGCGTCTGATGAGACATGTCACCTGAAACTATCATTTCATTCTCTGGTTATCTACCGGAATATTCCAGAGGTTTTTCATCATGGGATATCAGTGTTTTATTCGTTTTTTTTTACTATATGAGACCGAATAACCAGAGGGTGTTGGAATCAGTGGAAACGTTGGCCAAAATGTCAATTATCTGTTTAAAATTCTATTTAAATTAATTAATAATAATACACATTTAATAATACAACATTTCCACATCATAAACGATAATGTCAGTAAAATCCAAGCTGTACATAACTTCTGTTGCAGTGTGAGAAGCACAACAATCTATTAGCTTAACGTCGGAGCTGAAGTGGGAAATAATCAAGCTTTTATCACTGTCGCATCTGGCAGGTTGATGAGATTTTAACTTGATTACCGACAAACGAATATGAAAGGGTGAAAGAGAGAGAGAGAGAGAGAGAGAGAGAGAGAGAGAGACAGAGAGAGAGGGAGAGAGAACGTGAGAGAGAAAGAGAGAATGTGTGAGATAGAGAGACATAGAGAGAAAGGGAGACAGAGAGAGAGGGAGAGAGAATGTGAGAGAGAGAGCGAGAACGTGAGAGAGAGAGACAGAGAGAGAGAGAGAGAGAGAGAGAGAGAGAGAGAGAGAGAGAGAGAGAGAGAGAGAGAGAGAGCAGAACGTGAGAGAGACTCTTGAATTGCAATTGTTTGAAACTCAATATTGCCCGCTGGGTACAAGAACTCCTGATGAAATTCTCCATTTACTATTATGACAGAAAGTAAATTAGCGGGCGCTTCAGGATATGAGGAGTCGGAAAAGCCCAAGAGTATGTAATTAAAAAGGTAAGAATTTAAATATTGTGACAAAGGAGCAAAATAAATGACCTCTTTAATAATACAATGGGTGATTTATGTATCCAGCCTCGGGCAAATGAGAAAGAAAAAAAGGAGGCCTGTGAGACCTACTAGAAATCCTTTACTGTAAATAACACCCCCTATTTTCGTTGTATACCCGTTGTTGAAACAAAACATCGAAGACAGCAAATTCGGAACAATTACTCAGCAGAAAGAACGACAACCTGTGGACACACGGTTCCATTTGATGCTCCTTCCTTTGAGCCCAGTCCAGACTGGCATCTGCTTATGAATAATGTAGACGAGGCATGTCTGTGCCCTGCTTGACTGACGCGTTTGATCTTCGTAGTGAAAAGTCGCGGCGCCGCCGCCGCACCCACCAACGGTATTCCTCCGCCTTTGGTGTTGAAGCAAAGCCACGACAATACCCGCAAATATCAACTACAAACTAAAGCCCAAATCTCTCCTCTCTGATCTCTGGATCCCCTTTCTTTCCCCCCACCGCGACATCAGAGGAAAGTACCGTATAGCGGGTTCAAAAGGAAGACGAGAGTGCGAGCGAGGGGGGGGAAGTTCTGGAGTCGAATTCTGAAGTAAATTCCAAGTCCAATTGAGAAAGGTCAGAGACATCAGGTGGGTCTGTCTGGGAGAGGCAGGGCTTCTTATTATAGGCACTGACCTGTGAAATATCACACCGCCTATAAGCGCGCTCAGCAAAATGATGCAATTTGAAGGGATGTCGCTCCTCACCCCTGGGTGACCTCGTCCTGGCACACAGGGAGAGGAGATGGATGGGAGAAGGAGAAGGAGAAGGAGGGAGTAAATGGCCCGGGGGCGGGACGGCTCAGAGCGGATTTCTCTCGTTCCGTCTGGATCGGACCCTCCCTCGCCCACTCTCTCTCCTCCCTCGTCTTCCCTCTCTCTCGCCCACTCTCTGTCCTCCCTCTCTCTTCCCTCTCTCTCGCCCACTCTCTGTCCTCCCTCTCTCTCCCGCACTCTCTCTTTCTCTCCCTCTCTCTCTGTCATTCTTTATTGTCACTGCTTAGTGGGTTGACGTCCGGCCACCGTCTCTTTGTCCACTGTGCCCCCTGACAGGGGAACCCCCCCCCCTTCCAGCCTCACCTCAGTGGAGGGTGTCATAGTTAGACTGTACATTTGGACTGAGGGAGGCCTATTCAAATGTATGACTACTGTATACTATAATATAGAGTAACAGTATCACAATGGGTTTACGGGAAAACCACGACCAAAATCTCAATCTCAATGTGTTATTAAATAGAATTGGTTGTGTCCATTTTGTGGGCACAGAGATGATTAGTATTATGATATATTTCTTGGAGTAATCTTTTAGTGAGTCTGTACATGCAGGTGAGGCAGCCAGCGGTTTCAGACTGTACCTCCGTCTGGCTGAAGGAGCCATGTAGGCAGCAAGGTCTTGTTTATGAATCCCTCCTCTGTCTTCTGGAAAAGATGTTTTTTGAATCATCTAAACTAAAGGTCTGAAGGGTCCTCCTGGAGAAAACGCCGGATTCTTCCTCAAGGTGACACGTCTTCGGAACCCGTTGGCGGAACTCTCAGAGCGATACACGGCTCCACAGAGTGTTCTAGAACTATCTACGTGTCGGTTGGATAATGAATGCAGAGTAGCCACTCGATCGCCTGGGGGATTATCCTCACGACGCCAGATGAGACGGGAACGTAAGTAAAGAAACTTTGAAGATGTGTTTTGTTTGCAAAAGTTCAATTTGCGTCGGCGGTAAATAGCTTGGGCGGCGTCGGGCTCACATCTTCCCCCCGCCCTCCCGTGGAGATTCCGAGGGCTCCTCGTGATGTGAGTTCGGCGTTCTGACTGGCCCGTTTCCTTTTGTTTAAGGTCAGGGTGTTCATTAAAATTGACAGGGCAACTCAAAGGTACTCGGATGCTGTCCGTAGCAGCCTTGACCTTTGAGGAAAGTCAGCATCTGGTTCGCTACGCGTTGCCATTTGGACGGCGGTTGAATCGGTCTCATCGGACACCTGCTATGTGATCAGAGCTGTGATCTTAATTACCAATGTTATGGACCGATAGACAGATTAATATACCGCGACAAGACAACCGTTTCCCTTTGTGTTTCGGATTAGTTGAGTCGGAGGGTGGAATTCATCAAAAGTATTCCGGTGTCTCTCTCTCTCTCTCTCTACCTTCTCCTGACTGAGGACGAGCAAGTGTTCCCCCCTGGTGTTGCCACGGTTACTGCCACAAGTGACGCAAGGGGAAAGGAAGGGGAGAGTGGTGATGGAGGGAGGAGTTGGGAGAAGGAGGGAAGAAATTCAGGTAAGGGAGGGAACGAACGAACGAATGAAAAAGAAGGATTGGAAGGAAGGAAGGAAGGAGTGAAGGAAGGAAGGAAATAAAGAAGGATGCGAGGAAGTCTGAAGGTCGCCCGCCCCTCCTCCTGCCGCGGCGGGTTCTGAGGGGCCGCTGTCACCGGGCGGAGCGACTGGGACGGGTGCCAGGCCACGTCCTCCAGGCCCGCGCGACGCCTCCGGGTGTCTAACAGGACGTCTGTTCACACCTCTTAATGACTGTCGCTGGCGGCAACCACAGATGCAGAGAATCACACCTGTCTGAACGGGGGGGACTTCTTTCAGCTTTCGTTAGCGTGGTTATACGCAAACCCCCCTCGTTGTCCTTCCTTTGTTTATTAAGTGCGCGCGTTCGCAGCACCTGTTGAGGTGTTCATTAGTGTAATTGTGATATCATTATCGTTACTTGTTAAGCAACACCTCCACCGGCATTGTTGAAGTCTCTTGCAGACTTCAAGCGAGGCAGTGGAGCACTTCTTGTTTTTTTGTGCTCAAGTTAGCAATAATCGCAAGCGAGCGAGCAGATATAAAAAGCAGCCCCACTCTAGATGAACCGTGTTTCCCGTGTTCTCAGAGAGAGAGAAACAATGAGCGAGCATCGTTGTCCCTGACTACGAGATTCTGCTTTGACGTCGACGAACGCGATGTCACGGAGAGGACAGTACTTACACCTCCACATTTACTTAAAGAGCGAAAACACAAGCTACTCGCTTCGGTCCTCGAGGGATACCACCACACACAACACGACGTGAAGCGGCTGAATGTCAGCGATGACTCCGTCGTTATCGCCCGCTGTCGTGGAAAAAAATCACTTTGCCGCCGAAAGTGTGAACATCTCTCCTGTTTTCAACGGTTTTCTTTTCAGCAGTTTTCTTTCCTCGGGTACTTTTCTGAAAGGCTATCAACCTGCCGACCCTTATTGAAATACAAAGATTGAATACAGAGGTCCTAAATCATGCCCAGACACTTATTGTGGAGGCAGGCACATTGTAATACTATGGGTGAGGGAAAAGTTCTAATCAAGAGAATTGAAGGGAGCAAATACGAGATAGGATCAAATTCCCCCCCGAATGGTAAACAAACACCGCACTAAAACTAATGGAAACACAGGCATATGGTTTATAGTTTTGATTTGATGCAAATCCTGGAATACGAAATAGATATTAGAAAAAATGTCTGTTTCTATCGCCTCTTTCTTTCCCTCCCCCTCTTTCTTTCTCTACGTACGTATACAATATCATATCCTCTTGCTCTGTTGCGTCTCGGGTTTCTTTCTCTCTCTCTTTCCTTCTCTCTATTCTCCCGCTCTGTTGGAGCTTTCCCGCTTTCCCTCCCTCCCTCTCTCCCTCTCTCCCTCCCTCCCTCCCTCCCTCTCTCCCTCTCTCCCTCCCTCCCTCCCTCCCTCCCTCCCTCTCTCCCTCTCTCCCTCCCTCTCTCCCTCTCTCCCCCCTCCCCCCCTCCCTCCCTGGTTCACTATCCTAGCACTCACAACCTGTTACCAAAATCAAAATGTATCTCCTCCCTCACACCCTAATCTCCCCCTCTATCCTTTGCCTCCTCCTTCCCTCATCCTCCCTCATCCTCCCTCGTCCTCCCTCGTCCTCCCTCGTCCTCCCTCATCCTCGCCCCCTCATCCTCCCTCGTCCTCCCTCCTCCTCCCTCATCCTCCTCGTCCTCCCATCCCCGGCTCAGAATGTGAGTCATCCCTCCACACCGTCAGGACACCGCTTTAAACATGTCGCTCTTCATCTGACTGAAGCTCTGCTTACACGGCCACGCTGGAGCTCTTTGTCTGCCTCCCTCCCTCGCCTTTCTCTCTCTCTCCTCCCTCTCTCTTTCTCTCTCTCCCTCCCTCTCTCCCTCCCTCTCATATCTCTCTCTCCCTTTCTCTATCACTCTCACTAAATCGAATCTCACGAGAGTCATTAAACTTTTATGCTGTTGACAAACACAATTGCTTGAAAGGACCCCTGGCTTGCGCCTCTGTCACTAGCACTAGAAGAACCAAATACGAGAAAGAGAGAGAGAGAGAGAGAGAGAGAGAGAGAGATAAGGGTGGGGAGGGAGGGCAAATACGGATCATTCACTAGGAAGGAGAAAGCAGTACTGTAGCGTCGACTGGAAACCGAAACAGGACTCCGTAGGGGTTTGTGTGTTCTCCCGTCTCAGTTCTCATGTTCTCCTGTTCTCTGTTCTCATGTTCTCCATGTTCTCCTGCTCCGTGTATTTCTAATGCCCTCCATGTTGCTGTCTGCGTTGTTGTTGATGTGTGTTTACATCCAGAGGAGGAGTGCGTGCAGCGGAGTACGGGGTAGTGAAACAGTGTTCGGAACAACGGGCGTCACACTCAAACCATGTTCCCCTGGAGGGGGAGGCCTGCATCAGGAGGAGAGAGCGAGGGGAAGACCAGGAGAAAGAGACAGAGAGAGAGAGAGGGAGAGAGAGAGAGAGAGAGAGAGAGAGGGAGAGAGATGGAGAGGTAAGATATAGAGATAGAGCAGGATGGCTTGCATAGTTTGCGCTTACGTTTCTCTATATCTATCTTTCTGGGAGTGTTATCGTTTGCTAATGCTGGCGAGGGAACTTCTATGAGACTAGTTTACTAGCGGCGGAGGTAATGCTGGAAGGGTCGAGGCTAGCGAGCGAGGGAGCGAGAGGTAGAGAGTGGAGGAAGCGTTCCTACCTCCACAAGTGCTTCTCTCGGTGACTGCTGCCCATGTGAATTCGTACAGCTTGGTCAGGATGAGGATCACCTGAAACAAACAGCATCACGCCTGTTTATCTACCATGATAGTAGCTCTCAGTGCTAGGATCGTTCACTAACCATGAGAGAGCTCATGATCTAGGATGTTACTACTCATGAAGAGCTCAGTGCTAGGATTTTACTACCCATTAAGAGAGCTCAGTGCTAGGATGTTACTACCATTAAGAGCTCAGTGCTAGGACGTCACTACCTTCAAAAGAGCTCAGCCTGAGCATTCAAGGGTTCAAACACCCGTTCGTCGCTTACGAGAAAGGTGTCTGAATGAACACGTTACATTACAACACACGGACATGCCTGTAGCGAACGCGTTACATGCGACGCCTCGACACGGTGCTGTGCCGTAGCGCATCACACCTCCATGGTCTGTCTCCCCTGTCTGCAGGGCTGCATGCTGAAGCACATGCACGGGCGGGAGACATCACAAGTACCACCGCTCTAAAACATGGTATGCATCAACAAGAGCAGGTGTCGGCTTAACTGTTGGCATGTTGTGAATGCCAGCCTGTGTCTGTGTCCAGCTCCACGGAGGGGAACCTCTGCCAATGTTGTGTGTGGTGCGTCTGTGTGTGTGTGTGTGTGCGTCTGTGTGTGTGTTTCACTTTGATATAGCCCACCCTGCCCCTGCCCCTCCCCCTTGATCCAGAATGCTGTGAAGGCCAGTATAAGCTTGATCCCCGCAGTTCACAGAGAGAGAGAGAGAGAGAGAGAGAGAGAGAGATGAGAGATAGAGAGAGGAGATGAGAGTGATAGATAAAGAGCTAGAGACCCTCTCATTGATCGATCTCCTATACCCTCGTAGATATGTCAGAGCTATCTAGACTGTCTTTGTCATAACGCGCTATATTGCTACTGACAGAATTAGATTCAGCGAGCTGGTCTTTGACCCCCACCGCCGGGCCTACGGCGTGGGAGCAAATCTCAAAACAAGATGGCGACCGGCCACGGCCTGGTAGAGAGACCACACACTGAAAACCCACACAGACGCGAGCGTGTACTGGACAGAAGCGCGGCGCACACCCCCCGACAGCGACGGACAGTTGTTTTCGAATGACTCCAAGCTCTGCTGATTAGCGCCAAAGGAGCATATGGCCCACGGAGACACAGATACATGGAGGAGAGGGTCGACGGAGGGGAAATCAAATCAAACGGCACGCACGGGGGGGACGCGGGGACGAGGGAGCATGAGGGTCGTGCTGAGGAGATGCAGGGAGCCAGATGGTCGCGGTCCAAGTTGGAGATTGACCTCCAGCCCGGGGTCACGGCGTGGGCCCTGACGAGGGCGCTCTGATTGCTGAACGGACGCGGGAGCACGGACGACCTCCTTTCAGCGAGAGACGGCGCGGAAACGTGCTTCACACGCGACGGACACGCTCGTTTGAAAAAGAAAAAAAACTGCCATCGCATTTCAACCTCCCGTGTTTATTTGCACGTTTTGCACCTCATTGGTAGTCCCCCCCGCCCCCCGCGCCCCCTCAGTCTCCCGCTGTTAGGACGTATGCTTCCTTAAAAGGACCAGACAAGCTGGACTTGAGTCACTTGGCTGCGAGCTGCCCGTGCGGCAGGCTGGCTGGCCTCATGTGACAGTCGGAGACGTGCAGGGAAACCAAACGAACGCCAGTTGGGTCGCGCAGCCCTCCCCCGCGCCTCGTCAGGCCGACCAGGCTTCCAGGCTCCAGGGAGGTGGAGGAGAGAGGCTGCCTGGCTGACCTCTGCAGCCCTGACGGGAGCCCCTAGGCTGGGCAGGCCCTCGGGGGCTGGTGGGGGGGTGCTCTGATGGAGGGTGCGAGCCTCCTGCAAGGAGGACTGGGAGCAGATGGTTCGGGCCAAGAAAGATTGCTTCGGCGGAGAGGGCAAAGTATGACGAAGAAATAAAGGGAAAGAAAGAGAGTTAGATAGAGAGGAGAGAGGAGAGAGAGAGAGAGAGAGAGAGAGAGAGAGAGAGAGAGGTGGAAAATAGCTTGAATCTAGCTTTGCTGTTAAAATGCATAACTGCAAATCTCACCCTGGTCTCGGTGTCCAGTGGTGTGTGTGTGTGTGTGTGTGTGTGGTTGTGTGTGTGTGGTTAGGAGCGTCTGGGGGTTAGCCTTCACGTGGAATTGAATGTTTTTATGTTTGGGGTGAGTCGAGCGTGAGTGATTGTGAGTGTGTGTATGCACGTACGTGTTTGCCCTTTGTGTGTGTGTGTGCCTCTGCACATGAGTGAGGGTCTTTGCAGCCGTGGGGTTATGCGTACAACGAGGATGTGTGTGTGTGTTTGTATGGTCACAGACTGTTTGTGCAGACATGGGGTTGTATGCTTGGGACTGAGTTTATGTGTGTGGTGCGTGTGTGTGCGTGGGGACAGACTGTGCAGACGGGGTTGTATGCTTGTGACTGTGCGGTGTGTGTGTGTGCGTGTGTGTGTGTGTTGTGCGTGTGTGCGCGCGTGTGTGCGCGTGCGTGCGTGTGTGTGTGCGTGGGGACAGACCCGCGTGGGCCGTCTCCTGTGCTCGGGGCAGGAACACGCAGACACGGAGCAGCCGTCCCGCTCTGTGACAGTTGGAATTTGAAATTCACGTGGAATAACTGGGGCACCGGCTGAACAGGGAGCGAGGACGATGGTCCTTGTCTGTTGGCGTCGCCTCACGGGAGTCCTAACTGTCCTGCTTATCTGACTGTGAACACTCGAGGTGAATGGATGAAACCCCAGAGCCGTGTCTGCTTCATAACACGTCCCCCGCCGCTGTGCTCTGTCGTGTTTGTTTGCTAACTGCACGGGTCCAAACACTGGCCGCCTCGTTCCTGTTGACAGACAACAGGAACGGATACCAAACAGACCGAGGAGGGTACACGCCCAAACCCTCCAGAACCTTCCAACACTACACCCGTCTTTTACTACTCGATTTATTTATTCGTTTGTTTAACAACGGGCCGACTT